>JANHAO010002229.1:0-29475 GCA_026873985.1 Saraca asoca
CAAGTTTCTTTCTTCTTTTTAGGCCTTTTCATCATCCTACATGAAAAATACAAACCAAGAGCAGTATCTAGGACAAAATATAAAACAAAGGTAAAAACATTAAGAAACTATAAAATACTATTAACAAAAGGAACTAAAACCATCTTATTTTCATGCCCTTTTTCCTATTTATCGAATAGTTATAAAGATAATGTGATAAAAAGATGTGTGGTTGTGATGTGCATGAATGAAATCATAACAATATGATGAGAAACATGTGATTGTGATGCTGATGGAAAATGTAATACATGGCATCATTGTGATAGGAAATAATGCTATTAAAAAGCTTGAAAATTTTCCATAAGACATGGGATGTCAAATGATGAGAATGAAATGTGAAATGATGAGATTAATGGGATGAGATATATGAACCAGATTCCAGGTATACACGTTCTAATATGTAGTGAGTGGCATAAGGTTGGAGCCTAGAGGGAAAAGGCTGGGATGATAGAGTTATGGTTGGATCAGAGTAGAAAGGAGATTTATACTGAATGCTATATATATGCTTTGGCCTATTTTGTCATCTTATGGAATGTTGAAATATGATATTATAAGATTGAAATATATAGTGAGCAAAAATGGTGGCTTATGGCTTATTTATTGAAATTGTTATTTTGAGCACATTGGAATGTGATAAAATATGACTTGATTATGTGACATAGCTATTGACGGCTTGAAGTTGTGTGAATAGTAAGATTGATACTTGTTTTTTTAGGAGATCTTAAAAGGAGATTTAATGTGATTTGAACATCTAATGATTAATAAGAATGGCTTGAGGCCAAGAGAAGATCAGGGTTCTTTGTAATGTGATAACTATAATGTAATGTAATATTACTCAAAGGTTAATCCCTTGGGTCTTTATAGTGTGTTTGCTAATACTAGCATGAGTTATGTTTTCTAATGATATGAGGTATATGTGTTGATAAATTCATAAGTTAGGTACGAATTTATGTTATTAAGCCCTAAACTTACTTTGCTATAGATTATTTTTTTTAGATTCTCAAAAATTTATCATTAACCCACCTCTAAAAAGTAAGGATGGGCAATAACTCCATGGAAGTCATTACTGATGTAAGTACCACCACAATAGAGGTTCCTTTAGGAGTGTATTTCTATTAAGTAGATTGGGCAGTGCCTCTGTACATTATAAAAACTTACTTATTTTTCAATATTACTTTCTTTGTCTATAAATTTATGATACCTCTATTAATCAATTAGGTTTAAGTATATGTAAGTAGGAAATATTAAAACAAGTATGAGTAGAAATGAATAACAAAGATAGGCTAAAGGCTAGTGATTATTAATCAATGATTGATATTCATGCTAGTCATGACCTGGAGTTTAGGCCATGACAAAATTGATATCAAAATATGGTCTAGGCTAAATTTGTTAGTACAAACCTACATCTAGAATTGCATAGAGTTGTCTTGTGGTGGTGGTTTCACCAAGTGTTAATAGGAATAGTACCCATTGCATATGTGCACCCGAGAGCATTGTTAATACAATTCCTATGGACTTGGTGAAATTAGTGTTAACATAAGCAAAGTTAAAAAGGAACCTTTTTATGTCTTAAGAATCTGATTTATTTTGTGCTATAGATTATGGTAAAAGCTAGAAGGTAGGAAAGCCAAGAATTTGAGTTTAATGATGAAGGATTATTCATTGAACAAACTAGTCCATGCCATAAAGTTGGTGATAATCCTAAAGTCCCTCAATGGGTAGAAAACCTAGTGCAGTAGGCAATGAATCGCCTGATACAAGCATTAGCACAAAATCAAGATCTAGATCAAGATAGAGGGCCCTGACAGGGGTACACGAAATGAAAGAGATCAAACTCCTCTTGCAAGAGATGAGTAACCAAGTAATTTGAAATTATTCATAAATTTATAAAACTAAAGTTACCCCGATATAAGAGAATAGATTTTTCTATAGACCTGTATTAGTTTCTCAACCAAATTAAGAGATATGGTAGCATGCTACAATGCCCCAAACCCTTACTAATGGAGCTAGTAGTGTACCAGCTAGATGATTTGGCACATGATTTGTATGTTGGACTCATTGGGAGATGAGCTATTGATGTTAAACCCATAACTTGGGCAATGTTCCAAGAAACTTTTATCGATAGATTCCTTCCTCCTAGTGTTCGATAGGCAAATGCCAAAAAGTTTAAAATTTTTAAATAAGAAAATTTTTTCATCAGTGAGTATGAGATTCAATTCACTCGACCCTCTTGATATGCACCTCACTTGATTTCTAATGAAAATACAAATGTAGAAAGGTTTGTAGAAGAACTTTGTGATGACTATTTTGATCAAAACAAAATTGATCCAGATACAATGTACCAGTAAGCTATGAATCAAGCTTTGTGGATTGAATTAAGGTCCAAAGAGCACCACACAAGAAGTGTCCCTTGGTAGTAAGAAGAGAGCTCAAACTAAGAATGCTAGTATTTCATCAAAAGGAAAACCAACTCTAGTTCATGGAATACCACCTAGTAGGTGGAGAAGAAATTTTATTGGAACATTTTGGTTGCAAGATCTAGTTAGAAGAAGAATGGTAGGAGGTCCATTAGTTTTAATTGTCTATACTCCATTCCATAGAAGAAATGCAATCTAGAATTAGGGGAAATTTAATCTTAATGAGCCATGATGCATAATTTGTAATGCAAGACATTATGAACCATGTAGAAGGAAATTGATGAGATATTTTTGATGTGGAAAGTTGGGACATAAAGCATGGGTATGCCCCATGAATGTAGGTATCTCAAGGCATGGTGCAAATTCTCAAACCCGACCTCAAAACCAATGAATCACCTAACATATAGCTTTCAAGATAGTACCAACTATATTTCATAGGAATAATGGAAGGGGTTATCGATGAAGAAATCCTAGTAAAGTCACTACAAGAATTCCCAATCTTACCAAATAGGAAGCCCAAATATCAAATGTTGAGGATTCAAGTATTCTGAAAATATATGAATTATAACCTTGAACATTATTTAACCTTAAATCTACCCATTCCTTACTATTTTGCTGTGTTAATAAATGAATTTGGTGAATGAATGGATTCACTATTAATAGTCATGACTCCAGATGGTTAGACTCTTCTAGCCAACTACTTGTATAGAAATTGTGCTGTAATAATAGAGATAAGTATATGCAAATCTAGCCATGTTAGATATGATTGACTATGATGTAACCCTAGGTTTGGATTGGTCTTCCCAGCACTATGTGTGCATGAATAGTTTGATATGATAATTACACTTTATAAGAACAAATTTCATCTTGTTGTCTCTAAAAAAAGAATGAGTAGTTGAGGTAGATAGTTTAAATTCAAACGTATAAGCTTGTAAGTTATTAAAAGGGGTCTATAATTTATTTAGCCATGGTGAAAGTCTGGAGACAAATTTTTCTAAATCCAAGTGATATTTTGATGATATGTCAATTTCTCAATGTGTTTTCTGATAAATTACCTGAATTGCCACCAGATTGGGAAATTGAGTTATTGTCCATTTTGTTCCTAGCAAAGAACCTATTTCTATTTTTCCTTAACATATAGCACCCCAAGAAATTAGAAGAGTTAAAAAAAAAAACTCAATGATAGGAGATAGTTGATGGAGGCTTCTATCACCTAAGTATATCAATGTGGGGAGCATTTGTGCTCTTTGTTAAAAAGAAAATAGAATGATACAACGGTGTATTGATTATCAACAACTTAATAAGGTGACTATTAAGAATAAATATCCCCTCCCTAATATGAACAATTTGTTTAGCTAGTTGCAAAGGGCTAGATATTTCTCAAAGATGGACTAGTGATTGAAATATCATCAGCTAAAGATTTGTGAAGAGGGAATTGTCAAAAGATTATATATAGTATATGGCTAAAATGGGTAAATGTTATAGTAGCTAATTAAATTGTTTTATAACTTAAGCTGATAGAAATGAAGAGAATGTTTTTATTGGAATGATAATATGATTAGAATGCTTTTAATGGACCCAATAGGTGGTGACCTTTGAAATATTGAATTTGGCATATAAAGTGCATATGGTGTCTATAATAAGTGTGAATAAAAGATGGTATAATTAGTCAAAGGTTGCAATGAGTAAATGTGATAATAAGAGAAGAATTAGAGATTTAAAATTGAAAATAAAAAAGAGGCATGATGATTAGCTAAGAATAGCTTATGTAAATGGTTTGAATATTAAATTAATGATTGAAGATAGATGGAATGGTTTCTTGAAAATGACTACCTGTTAACTTTATGAATAGAAAATTTATTTTTCTTAAGTGCTTATTGATGATATTATGGTATACTCCAAAAGTGAGGAAGACAGTGATCAATATTTGGAAATAGTACCATAGACTTTGAGAGTAAAAATTCTATGCAAAATTCCCTAAATGTAAAATTTGGGTAGCTCATGTTAAGCTTTTTGGTCATGTAATGTCACAAGAAAGAGTACAAAAGGATTCCTAAGAAGTGAAGCTATAGAGAATTAATCTAGAGCAATGATGGCTATTGAAATTTAAAGTTTCATGGATATTCCATTGTAGTTTAGTTTTGCTTTTTGAAAATGAGTATTTGTTAACCATAGAAGTAAACAACTTACTCTTTTGAAAGTATTTTCTGATGAATTTGGCATATAAGCACATGCATTTAAATTTTGGCAATATTATGGAAAAGATTTGTAGAGCGAAGGACAGTGTTAGGATGTATTGCAATAGTGTTTTATAAGGAGAGATAAATATAATTGAAATCTATAAGTGTAGAATTTTGAAGTTAAGTAAATGTTTTTGCTAGGGGAGAATTGAATTAGTTATGTCTTATAAATTTTAGATATAGACGATAAATTAGTAGAAAAAATTCCCTCCTTGTTCATTTAGATGATTCATTAGTTAGAAATGTATGATCAAGCATGCTTCATCATATTACTTAATGATATGAAGGTTAAGCTATAATTTTGATCGAGCTTAGGGCTATGACATGAAGGAAATATGATTGAATTCAAGAATTGATATAGCTCCTTAAACTAGCAAATTGAGTTATACCAATTTTAGATATTCCTTCCCTATTCTTTGATAAGTTATAATATATGGCAGTCACAAAGAATTGTTATTGATTAAAGTTATTATTATTATTGGATTTGTCCATAATCACAAGTTACAAATCCAATATTTAAATGGTATTGTTTGAGATGTTTGGAGGAAGAACATGTAGATCTTTGATAGATTGATCCAAGCCAGGAAGGTAAAGTTGTTAGAACCAGATCTGATAGCAAGTGCTAGTTGGAAGGTAACCAATTCGTGATCAAATAAAGATTGATCAAATAAAGATAGCTTAATATAAATGAAAGTTATGATTGAATAGGAAAGAAGAGAATTAGAAGTTGATGATGACTTACTAACTAAGATGCAAGGAATCTGTTTGGCATTCCAAGTTTTTATGTTAAGGAAATAGGTTCTGAATATATCTCGTATTGTTAGGAATGAAATAGAAATAAACACTAAGTTGGCATATCATGAACATCCAATAGTCATTCTCAATTGACTAGTTCAGAAACTATGATCAAAGAAAATTTCCATGGTCAAAGTGATGAGGAGACATTATGATGAGCAAGAGGCCATGTGGAAATTAGAACTAAGATATGAGAGAAATATCCTTGATTACTTGGTAAGGAATAAATATAATGAATATTTGGTGTATAACATTATCTATGGTGGATGAACTGTTTGTTAAACCTACTATCACTACTCAGAATTTGAGAATGAATTCTTTTAAGAGCAAAAGAGTTGTAACATCCTAAATTTTGTTCGTAATTCAAATCGTGTTTAAATTTGGACTTCCAAAATTTTTTCAAAATTTGATGAGAAAACTTGCACTTTAAATTGAATTTCCTTGATTCTACTTGAATTCCTTTAATGATTTTGATTATGATTCTACTTTAATTTTAAACCTAATTTTACTTGCAATTCTTATTGCACCTTCAAAAATTTTCCACTCTTTTTAGCTCAAACTTCTTTCTCTCTAAGAACTATTTTATTTCCTTAGCTCTAAACTTGCATGAAATGTAATTAAGTTAAATATAACAAATGAGAAGTCTTTAATGAGTAATTTCTAAGTTAATACTAATTAACCTAGTAATTGTTTATACATAAATGTTACGGAAGCAATATAGATAGTTATAAAGATAGTGTGATTGAAAGATGTGTGTTTGTGATGTCAATGAATGAAATCGTAATAATGTGAAGAGAAATAGGTGATTGTGATTTTGATAGAAAATGTAATACGTGGTATGACTGTGATAAGAAATAATGCTATTGAAAAGCTTGAAAATTTCCCATGAGACATGGGATGGCAAATGATGAGAATGAAATATGAAATGATGAGATTGATGGGATGACATATATGAGATGGAATCTAGATCTACATGTTCCAATATGTAGTGAGTGGCATAAGGCAGGAGCCTAGAGGGAAAAGGTTAGGACTAGTGGGTTATGGCTTGATTGGAATATAAATATATATATATATATATATGATTTGTCCTATTTTGTCATCTCATGGAATGTTGAAATATGATATCATGAGATTGAAATACATAATGGGCGAAAATAGTGGCTTATGGCTTATTTATTGGAATTGTTATTATAAGCACATTAGATTGTGATAAAATATGACTTGATTATGTGACATGGCTATTGAGATCTTTAAGTTGTGTGAATAGTATGATTTATAATTGTTTTTTTAAGAAATCTTAAAAGGAGATTTAATGTGATCTGAACATCTAATGATTATTGAGGATAGCTTAAAGCCATGAGAAAATCATGGTTCTTTATAATGTAATAACTATAATTTAATTTGATATCACTCAGAGATTACTCCCTTAGGTCTTTATAATGTGTTTACTAATACTAGCATGAGTTATGTTTTCTGATGATATGAGGTATATATGTCGATAAATTCATATGTTAGGTACAGATTTATCTCATTAAGGCCTAGATTCACTCTTCTGTGGATTATTTTTTTTTCTAGATTCTAAAAAAATTGTTATTAACCCACCTCTGAAAAGTAAGGATGGGTAATAACTCCATGGAAGTTGTTGTTGATGTAAGTATCACCACAATAGAGGGTCCTTTAGGAGTTTATGTCTATTAAGTACTTATTGAAGACTTATTGAATGAAAGTTTAAATGGGCATGCACCATGATTAGGCAATGCCTCTATTCATTGTAAAAACTTATTTATATATTAATGTTTCTTTCTTTGCCTATAAATTTATGATGCCTCTATTAATTAATCGGGTTTAAGTATATGTAAGTAGAAAATATTAAAATAAGTATGAGTAGAAATGAATAATAGAGATAGGTTAAAAGCTAGTGATTATCAATCAAGGATTGATATTCATGCCAATCATGACCAGGAGTTTGGATTGTGACATTAACACCCCTATTGAATATGATGATTTGCATTATTGGATATTTATGCTTGACCTATAGTTGTAATTGTGTCATTGATGTTGTTATTGTTGTTACATTCATTGTTGTAGCCACATATTGTAATCCAAGTTCTTGTTTATTAAACTATGTCGTCCAAGTTAGAGATTGTTGGAATTTTGCTATATGGACTACTGTAGTTTAATTAAATCTGGATTGAATGAATGTTACAACAACTAATTATTATAGGTAATTAAATTATGTGATCAAATTATTGGACCTGTAATGACACCTAGTCCATTGATGAATTTTAGTGGTGTGAGCCTTGTCACTAACCCAATGATGATGGGTCAGTCGGCTCAGTAGGGTTACAGTAAGGCAGGTTCGGACTTATACCCTTGTAGAGTTGTAGTTGCCCCATTGAGACTTCAATTTTGATTTCTCTCTCTTTTCTTTGTTAGAGTTATAAGGAGTGAACCTACTAAAAGAGCTTTTGCTATAATGGATTCTTGGACAATGCTAGGTATTATTATTCAATTCAATTTATTAGTATATATCTAATGCTTTGTAACATGCACGCAAATGAATTGTAACATGTAAAGTGATATTAATATATGATATTGTGATGTTGTCTTTATCCTTCATTTTCTCATTTGCTTTTCATGGAAAATCAGAGATTATTTCCTTGCCATTATCATTGAATTACTAGTTAAAAATGATGTGTATTTGAGTTTCTTTTTACTTGTAATGTAAATACAAGTTCCACGAATGTGGTCATTAATGGTAGATATATTGGACTGGAGAATCTCTCAACAAAGAGTACGTAGAAGCTGGAATAGTCCTTAATGAGGACATTGTCACACAACAAAGGTCGTGAATGCTTTCCTTTTGTCTTCTTAATTAGTTGCCATAGCTGGAGACTGGAGATTTTTCTGATGATTGACTTGGAGTCAAGTTCTTATCCTCCCACGACTAATCGGAGTCAAGTTTATCTATGGACACTAAAAATACAAGTCGTCTTTTATCTTATTGACTATAGCAAACACATATATATCTTAACTAGCAAGCAAATTCTTACTATGTATGGGCTTGTATTTAATTTATTATTCAATAAAAATGGATAGAATTTATATACATATTGAAATATATTATTTTATTATCATAAATCGGGATTTATGACCAAATTTGATAAGTAAATGTACATGGACTCAAATAAAATTTGGCACAAAAATCAAGTATGAAGAGAAAATCATGTGGCATGAATTTGCGAGAAAATGCATGTATGGATTTTTTTTCCTATTTTTCCCATTTTGAGGGCATTTATATAATTCGAACTAAGGAAATTTGTCCAATGCGAGTAGATAATCACATGGTTGTGATCCTTGAATTTTTACTTTCTCATCAATGTATTATAATGCATTAGAACCCTTCAAAGCTATGAGAAAAGCCCTTATGCTAACTTGAAAAAGTATGTCTACTTGTGTCATTTGAGCTTTAACTTACAATGCTCTTTAGGGGGAGTGCCCAGTGATCCAAGTCACCATCAAGGCATTAGTCTAGGGGTACAAGTGTGTGGCTTAGTGTATCCCTTACATGTATAATAATCTTGTAATGAGACTATATATGGATAAAAGATGTAGCCCCTCTTCAAATGAAATATTGTCCCATGAATTTATCCATTTTGGCCACATTTATTCATATATGTTTGACTTGCATGAACACATTTTATTTGCCAATACTAGTAAATTGGTTGCGTACATATGTGAATTGGTTGCCTAAGTACTATGTGATTTGTTATTCATGGTCACCCCAGTTTAATATAAATTGTGAGTGTTGCTTGTTATTTTCAAAGCTAAGATGATGTATGATTGGTTTGCTAGCTTATTCTTAGGTACTAAATAAATAAGTCCCAAGTGAAGAGGCTAACTATCGCACATTTTGACAATCAAGTTGCTAAATAGTGAAAATCTGGTATCAAAATGTTGTTAAGCCTATGTTTCATTGTTTTTCATTGCACCCTTTAAATATGCCATTATATCAAAGAAAATGGCATCCGTTGAATGCTTTGATGCAATTGACATTGCAATTGGGAATCTCAAAGGAATTGCTAAAATCATAAGAAATTTGTAATGCGAAAAGATCCTTAAATTATTTTGAAGAGCCAAAATTTGAAAATTTCTTAAGCATCAAGTTTCAAATATCAAAATAAGCATGAGAGTTAAATGTAGGGGGACTAATGATGCTTTCCAAGTTGGTGAGTGGCTTATTGCTATTGAAAATACACAAAAGGATTTAGGGGATGCTATAAAGGACCTTACCAATGAGGTGAAGGATGTTGTAGCAGCTCTTTGTGGTGAGAAGAGTGACATAGCAACCTTAATGAAAGTATTGATAATGGCCACCAAAAATGATTCACAAGAGGGTGGTACCTCAGAGCAAAGAAAAAGGGTGAAAATCCTTGAACCAAGGTCATAAACTAAGGAGAGAAATGCATAAAAGCTCAAGAATTTTGTGTTTAATATGGACCAATATTTCAAAGTAGTTGGCATAACTTCTAAGAAAGCCCAGCTATTTAACTACTATGTTCCTCATAAATGATGTTAAAGTTTGGTGGAGGACTAAGTTCTAGGAGATTCAAGAGGAAAGGTGTAGCATTTGTACTTGTGAAGAGCTCTAGCAAGAATTAAAGGTGCACTTTTATCTTGATAATGTTGACTATCTAGTTAGCTAGAAGCTGAGAGAGCTGAGACAAATAAGATTAGTTGAGGACTATGTGAAGAAGTTCATAACCATGATTTGGACATAAGGGACATGATTAAAATGATAAGCTGTTTTGTTTCATTGATAGTTTATTGCTAGAAGCTACCATGGAACTCCAATGAAGAAGAGTTCAAAGCTTCACGAAAGTAGTGACTATAGATGAGCATTTGGTTGACTATAACATTATCTTTCATAACATGAAGTCTCATGGAGAGGGCTTGCATACTACTAGTGGTGGCCAATTAGGCAAGGTTGGCAAATCTATGAGTGGGGGAGGAGGCAAAAGAGTGTCATCCCACTTGCAAGTTTCATCATCATACTAGACATCTAATAGCAGAGGAAAGTCCAAGACCATAGCATGTTTCTTATGTAATGGGCCACATAGAGCCGCAAAGTATCTACAAAAGAGTGCATCAAATGCCTTACAAGCCCATCTTCAAGAAGGGGCAACAACGATGGTAATGAAGGTTCTGATAGGCAGGAATGTCTTGCCCTAAGATTGGTGCAAGGTGGGGTAGATCCCATCCCTATAGAAGGTCTATTAGCTGAAGGAGCTATATGGCCAAATGGTACTAGTCTGCATAGTAGTGGTGAAGGTAATAGGCTGGCGCATCAAGAGAAATGTGTGGAATAGGCAAATCCTTTTAAGGAGAAGTCTTTGGAAGAGCTAGAGAGCATAAGGCATGTTTGAGGAGCAATTGACTAACACATATATTTTATTTTATTTTATTTTATTGTGATGTTATTGTATGTAAAGACATTCACTTAGTCACAAGGATCAACTTGTGAATTGTACTTAAGCTCACATTATTTTGAGAATGCTAGAGTTTAATCACAAGAGATACTTATGGCAATGGACTTGGAATTTTATCTTCATCTCAATGTATTATGGTGCATTAAAACTTTTTCAAGTTAGGACAAATACTCTTATGTCAACTAGGAAAAAATATATCTACTTGTGCCATTAGTACTTTGACTTAGAATTATCTTTAGGGGGAGTGTTTGGTGACCTAATGGGCATGAAGACACTAGTCTAAGGGTACAAATGTGTGGCTTGGTACCTCCCTTGCACACTACATAGTCTTGTAATAAGATTTTATATGGATAAAACAAGTAGTCCTTTTCAAATGAAATATTGTCCCATCCATTTTTAGTCGCATTTACCTCCATATGTTTGAATTGCATGAATGGATCGTGTTTGCCAATATGATTAAATTGGTTGTGTATATAGGTGAATTAGTTGCTTATGTGCTATGTGATTTGTTGTTTATGATTGTCTCATTATGATATAAATTGTAGGTGTTATCCATTATTTTCAAAACTAAGACGACATATGACCAGTTGGTTGGTTTATTCTCATGTGTAAAGTGAATAAGTGTTGAGTAAAAGTATTAAGTGCCGCCTGTTTCAACCATCAAACTATTGAACTATGATACTGTGCCACGCATAGACTTGTATTTAATTTATTATATAATAAAAAGGGATAGAATTTATATACATATGGAAATGTATTATTTTATTTTATTAAAAGAATCAAATTTAAAAAAATCTAACACTTTATATGCATTTTGTTTATCATCCTAAATTTTCTTTATTTGTAATTGATATAATTATAATCATTAAAAGTAATGATAGAATGAAAGAGGCATTGGCCCTCCTTAACATAATCTTTATTAATATTTTTTATGTAAATTGTTATTTAAAAAATATAATTTAGGCCCCTTATAATTTTTTTCATTAACTCCTATGACATTATGCAATGCATGTAAAGATGAAATTTAAGTAAATAGTCACTTTTTTGTCTTGTGCTTTGTTTTCTAGTTTGGTCTATTAATAAATATTACAAAAAAAAAATCTATCATATATTGCACATAAATATAAATATAATCAAATTACTAATTTTCTTAGGACTTTCAAAAGAAAAGTTGAAAACTTTGACAAAATGAAAAATCTAAAAATTTACCAAATATATTTTTTCATAAATTTTTTGTGGATCTATTAGGGACTTGGAGCACAAAAATATCTTATTAAAGGCAATGTTTTTTTTTAAAAAATAAAATGCATGTATCTATCAAAACTTTAAACTCAACATGAAATAGGAATAAGTTTTAATTTATTGCTAGTGATGTTTGATTTCATTACTTTTGTTCTAAATGTTTAAAACTTATAAATTTTATATTTCAATGAGCAAAGAGAATAATCACGTTCAAACATAGTACTTCTCTATTAAAAAAGTGCACTATTAAATCAAATATTTGTGCTTTTATATCTCTCCACATTACTTGCTCTTCTTTGATTCTTTTATGTATTAAATCTATTGTTCTATTAATCCCCAATGAAACTGCAACCGATACAAAATTATAAAAATTAACTTTGTAATTCAATAGGTACAACAAATTCATGTCTTCCTTTCGGTGCTTGCAATAGTGTATATGTGTGTATGTAAATTTAAGGAAGAAAGACATGCCACTCAATAGCAATTTTGACCAAATGCATTGGTTCAGTTGCAGAAATTGATCTTTTTTTAATTTGTATTTGTTATTATAAGCATGGTCCATAATTTTTCATTGATATTCATATTTAGATATATATATATATATATAAAAGATTATTTGTTGCAGTTGAATTCAAATCTCATTAATTTTACCTATTAATTTATTACAAGATTATCGAAAAGAATATTATTGTGTTACTATTTTATTATGCATAATCAATTTTATAAAAATATGCATATTTTAGTTTTTGTTTTTAGTCATAACAAATACAAACTTTAAATATTAATATTATTATATTTATTGATGATCTTAATAATTAACTAATGTTTTCTCAGCTATATTTTCTAATTTTTATATTACATATTTTTATAAATCACTTTATCATAAAGCAAAAACTATTAGGTACCACTCCTTCAATAAAAAAAAATTATGCATGGTTCACTTTAATTAAATATGTTATTTTATTTATTTATTAAAATAATATTGAGTAAATTTTTTCATTTATTTAAAATATGATTGGAATTGAAATTAGTTTTACTAATATTAATTAATAACTATAATATTTATCTATAAAACTAATTATCTATTTAAATTTATTTATAATTATTTATTGTCGTGGGAAGTTAGAACACTTTACTTATCATTTTGTTACATGATTATTGAAAAGAATATGATACTATTATTATTTTGTTATACACTAGAATTTGTCTCATGTGTTCACACAAACTTATTCTACTTTTCATTTATTATTGTTTATCAGCCATAATATAAAAGACATTTTAATTTATTTTATTAAAATTTAATGCCTTAAGTGAAGAAATATAATGTTGTTTTAACATGAACTCATAAACTATTTGAAAAATAATACTGAACATAATCAATCAATTTTACAATCAGATCTAATTGAAAATACAAATTCATTTGAAAATTGAAAACTTAATGTATTTAACAAAATAAGGATTAGATTTTGAAGATATATCTTTCTTTTTTATAGCATAAATATCAAGACATGTAAGTTTAAATTTCTAAAATACTTGAAATCCCATTAATACAATCAAATAACAAAAAAATAAAAAAAGTTCTAGAGCAATGCAAAAAGTTTGTATTATTATTTATAGGCTCATTCACCTTTTGGACTTATACTCAATTACATTTATAAAAAACAAACATTTTATATATAAAAGGTATGACTGAACTTAATGTTAAGAAAAATTTTATACAAATTTGTTTTCAATCTTTAATAAAAGATATGGACCTTAATATTATTTTCATATAATTTATTAAATTGTTTATCCTATTAATGATTGGAGATTAAAAACTTATAAATTATGCACAATAAACTTTTTATAGGGAATTAAAGTAATATTTGGGTAATGCTACATGCACTCCTCTATATTCACTTCTCTCTCACTCCCTTTTCATATCAGGAGAAATTTATCGACTCAAAGTTTCTTTTTACAAATAAAAAAGCTTTTTTTTACCTCAAATAGAAAGGAAAGTGAATACATGGGAGTGCAAGTAATATTGCTCATAATAGTTGTAGGGCTCTAGTGGGCACTAGTTAAGGAATATTTAATGATAACAGAAACATAAACTTATCAAAAATATTTTTGTACTTGTACTTAATTCACTCTTAATTTAGTATTAAATTTTAAAAGTGAATTAAAAAAATCACATAAATTATTAAAAAATTTATATTTTTGATGCTATTAAATGATCATTAACCAATGCTCTAAGATTAACAAATGCCATATTTTATTTAATGGTTAAATATTTATTAAAAACTGCCCTATTTTTATTCCATGGTTAGTTGTGATAAACATTTTTATTTAAAAAAGGTAAATATATTATTATGTTACAATATAATTTTTTAAGAAAATTAAAATAGAATGTATTGATAGGTTATTGTAATGCATTATTTTATTAATAACTGTTTTATCAAATGATAAATTATTGTTGTACTATAAATTGTAATACATTAACACGTAAATTTTGTTGTTGTATTTATTTTAATCTTAATGGTCCCACTGAATCATTTGGGAAGTTAAGTGTGATAAAAAAACTTATTTAAAAAATAATAAAATGTAAAAAAATTACTTAATTGATGGGTAATGCAAATGTGATGGGAAGTTGGGAAAGAAAGAGAAAAAAATAAAGATAATAAAAAAAATAAAAAGAAAAAAAACCACTTGTGAGAATACAATAAAAAAATTGACTTGCTCAATAAGTGTGAATTTAGAAAGAGGTTTATTAAAATAAATACATTCATCATTAATTATTATAATACGTTTTGGTTTGATGTTCGAAGACATTTCCCAAGTTAGCATCTACGATGGAAGTCAGAATCTTACGATTCTCAATTCGATTCAATGCGAAACTGAAACGATGCAAGCCTTCAATAGAATCATTTTCCTCTCTAAATTTTGCTTGAATTGCACTAATCACTATTGGAATCGAAAGAATTGAATGATTCAGGCGATTCCTTGTATCTAATCAGCGATTCACATTTGCTCCCCTATTTTATGCCCCAGGACAAGGTTGCAACAAAAATCAATTTGGTTTTTGTGCAACCCATTTTAAAAATATATCCTATTAAAGAGACCTTGTCAATTTTTTTTAAAAGGTCATAACAATGTTATCTCATATTCTTTCTATCTCACTTTTATGCTCACTCATCTTCTAAAATCATATTTTTTTTTTTATCTTAAAGTCCCATCGCCATCTTGAACATTACTTTTATAATATATTAAGTTTGTTTTGAATCTATATGATGTGACTTTTTTGAAATGCTATAGTTATAATTTTTTAAATTTATGATATCAAAGGAGTATTATGTTTCTTAGCTTAAACTTATTATTTTTTGCCTTCTATGCTTACATCTTATTATACTTAACACAAAACATACTATTTTCACATTACTTTATGAATCTTACCGATTCCAGATTATAAAAGCAGAAGTCTTAATGAAATTGTTTTTGTATTTGAATTAGTAATCTAGTTGGATAATCAGGATCTCAATTGAAGTGACTAATTTGATATTAAATATCAAAGTCAATTAAGCAAATGAGACAAATTATATGAGAATGTAGTTGAACATTCAATTTAGTAATTAAACAGTTTCAATATAACAACAATTTCAGTATTGCAAAATTTTTAGCATAGTAGAAATACAATTATGCAATAAAGTTTAAATTACAGAATATAATCTTGTAGTAAAGAAAAATTGTAGAAATATAAAGAATTGTAAAGATACAATAAAGATACTATAATTTTTAAAGTGGTTCAAATTCACCTGAAACTACAAATGAAGTCCACATCCCACTGAGTCAATCCTCAACTAGATAACTTCTTTTATTAACTACAATAGGGTTTTAATTAGGCTCCTGAACAACTAGTTCATTCAACAAGATTTATACTAGGCTCTTATAAAACCTAAAAACAACAAGAATTAGCTAGGCTCTTGCTAACCTAGATATAACAATTCTTCTATCTCATCAGACTTTGATTAACCTCATAACCTAGAGATGTACAAAGAATTTAATGCAAACTTCAACTAACTCTAATTAATCTTATAGCTAAAGAAGATGCAAAGGGAAGATCAACCTCTTCCTTTGTATCTCCAATTTCTATTAACTTAGAAATTGCCAAATTAAAATCAAAGACTAGATTCTTGTCAATCTAGAAATCTAAAATTAAAATCAAGAATAGGTAAAGATATATAGAACCTAGTTTAAGATGAAAATCATGAACATCTAGCTATAAAATTCTCTTCATACTTGATACAAGATCCTTGAATTGATCAGATAAAGTGAGGTAATGATGAATCTTGTTAAATACAAATAGCTCTAAGATTTTTTCTTTTGAAGAAGTGTAGAAGTGTGTTACCTATGAAAACTGTTAGGTTTGAAATAAGGTTACGGCTATTTATAGTTACTGTAACTAACATTTCAAAAATAACTAATTTTCAGTCATTGAATCAAATCATGTATCAATTCATAGCAGTTACTGACTTGTGAATCGATTTATGAATCAATTCATCTATGTATATCATAAAGAAATTCAAGACTTGAATTGATGCATGAATCGAATCATAGTATATTGAAATCTAGTCTTGAATTAATTTAGATGATTTTCCTAACTTTTGGCAAAAATATTTTTCAAAACTTTTCTTCATGAATCAATTGCTAAATCGATTTGAATAGTTTTCATAAGTTTTTCAATATGAATTGATTCATGAATAGATTCACAAAGTGTAAATTGGTTTTTATAAAACTTGCATTTGTGAAAGATCCTTTAAAAACTTGTTTCAAAAATATTGTATTTTAAATCACTTCAAAAGATTTATTGCTACCTCAATTTATTAGTTTTATAAATTTTATTTGTATTATGTTTGATTAGAATTTCACTTATAAAAGGTCTTATAAAAAAAATAAAATAATTGCTAAATGAAGTTGTGGATCTCTTGAATCATACGCACTTTGATCCTACAAAACAAATATCAAACACCAAAATATTTGATTAGATACAAATTGTTTTCAACATCAAAACTAAGAGGAATTATAATAACAAAGTGATCATATAAAAAATGTTAACAATGTCATTAGTTAGGCTAACATCTACTACATGGAACTAAATGTGAGTTTTATGTTTTTATTTTTACTTTGAAGAATGTAAATTGATAAATTACATAATGATGTTGAATTGAATTTTTTGTATCCCTTGTGATGATGTTCATAAGTGTTTTTGTTAATATTACCTAAGAATTAATTTAGAAATACTAAGAAATGGTGTATTAAATTTGATTTATTCATTCAAAAATAAAAAATATGAAACTCACTTGATTTTACTAAAAAAAAAAAACCTAAAATTAAAGAGCTAGTACTGAAGAGAGCAAAACAATATTTTCTAAAATGGAACTACTGGCTTAAGCAATTATATCTTACTGGAAAAGCTTAAGTTTGATCCCTTTTGATCATTTTAAACAAAACTTTAAAAAAAATAATTACCAAAATTACATAGCAAGTAGAGGTGCCATGGATTTGAAAATCCTCATGGATTTATTAGACTTAGCCCAATAAGTTATTGAATTAGCTCATTATGTGAGGCCATGAACATAAGTTCATCAAATGAGTCAGACCTTTATGCATCATAGATGAAGTCCAAATTTGACTTGGGTTAAGCTCAAACCCAAATCTTAATTTCATTTATAAAGAATTGTGTATATTTTTAGTATTTCTTAGCATTGTTACTTCATCTTATCAATTGTCCTTTTTGTTTCCAATTTTCAGGTTTTAATTCTAATATATTGCTTTTATATTACAAAAATAAAAAAAGAAGTAATGCTTCCGCTTGTACTCATGAATTTTGTGAGTTTTTATGAAAATTTCACCTAAAAATAATCCTTTAGTATATATTGTGCAATCAAAGATATATAACATTGTCTAATTATATAGATTACACAATTATATATCAAATATTGTTGGTTGATTGTATAACATTTGTAAATTATACATGAAGAATCTAAAACTATTGGATAATTGTATTATGTTAAAGAGAAGTCAAAAGGAAATTTATTGAAATAACAAAATGTATATGCTTCTTTGAGTATATTTTAGTCACCTTCTTAATATTAATTCTCATTGAGTATATAAAAAAATTGAACAAAAATTATGTTAAATAGTTTTTTATACTGTAGTTCATAGAAAACTTCATTTTTTGTCAAATAAACTACATGATAAAATTTTTCTTTGTCTTTGTATTCTTACATTATTTTTTAAAATGTTTACATGTCACACCTTGATTCTTAGTACATGATCGGTGTAAGAAGTCACTTACAAGCCTAAATCACATGACAAGACTCTTGATGCTACACATTTTCCTATGTGAAAAGTAATTTGACAATAACAAATTATACAAACAAGATGGGCAAGTGCGGAAAGCAATGACACATTTATTAAAATGGTTGTTCTTGTTTTTAATGAAAATTCTATAGTCTCCTTTGTTTTCTGGACTCTGGGCCATGGACTAGTACAATAACTAAGGGCCACATGCCCTACGCAAGACTTGTATAAATAATCAAATTCATCATACAGCCCAAACACTTCAATAAACACAATCCATTGGGCAAACAATGATTTACGCATATAGGAAGAATCAACTTAGAAATGACCAAACTACCTCCAATATAATGACTCCAAGCTTCGCCAAGGTGGCTTGCCCAGTCAACAAACAAGCTTAGGACTAAATGAATGAGAAGGGATAGCAAGGGTAGCCTCAAACATTGAAATAAATAATTTTAAAACAAAAATAGAGTGAGTTTCTTAGAAACTCAATGAGTGAATAATTCACTAAGAAATCTAGTATAAACATTTATACACACTCATTTATGAATCATCTTGCAAGTTGAATGTTCTAGTCTTACACCCATTAAAACACAAAATCCATAATTCATCAAATTTATAAATCTAAATAGATATATCAAAAACATGATTTAAATCCAATATGGGAATAGAAACTAGACAAGGATGTGCTTCCACACTTTAAAGTTTTTCCAAAGATATAAAATAAGAGACATGACATATGGTTTTAAATATACTCATCAAAATGAAAAGTAGATAAAATGTTCCATATTTCAAAAAAATACATGTATCATGAAAATATAAGATCTCAATATACAGTTAGGATCCAATGGTAAATTCCTATAGAATAACTTCGCTTAATAGTATTTGATCATCATCATTCATCTTATCATTCCAGTAGTTATTCTCCCCTTATCCCTCCACCAATTTCATTTTTGAGTTCAATTCTATTCACAAGTGCACTTGGAGGTTTTCTAAGAAATTCCTCAAGGATCCCAATTTTGGATAAAATGGCAATCACTACTACATCATTTGGCATTTTTATAAGTAATAAATACATTTTCAATATGACTTAATGAAAAGATAACCAAGCATCAACAATTCACATTTCAAAATCAATGTTTCCAATACATGTTAATCCTTTCTCATACAAGCATGCAATATAGTTTCAAATAACCCAAGATTATAGAATTAAATGATCTAATATTTAAAGCATTCCATTGTCATACCATAACAAGGTCCCAATTGTAAATCATAAACAAGTGACCACATCTAATATATCTTATGGATCTTTATATGCAAAATAGATATTTTATTCCAAATTCAAATGTTCAATGAGAAACCAATAGTAAGTTTATAAATAAAGCATAATGTAATGTTTAAGTAAAATCAATAGAAGAAACCATGTTTTGTGTAGCATATATTCAATCATGCTTATAGTTTTCTCATCAAATAGTAAGTACCAATAATAATTTCTAATGAATGGCAATTTCTTATAAATTACGCATAAAACAATTTATCAAGGGATGGGTTAAGACACATAAAATTGGTGTAACCCAATTCTCTAGGCTAATGAGTTTCACATGTTTATAACTTCAATCACATTTCTCTTTAGTTGTGAAACATAATTCCATTAAGAACCCTTGATTCAACCTCACTAATCTTAAGCCATAATGCAATATAAGTTCCAACATGCATTCATTTAACTCAAATTAATGGATCATATAAAAGAAGTAGCGAGCTATCTTCCCACTAATCTATTACATTAACTAAAACCCATGAGGCAATACTAATTCAATTTTGGTCCTATCCTCACCAAGACAATACCTAATAGAAGCGTTCAAAGATCAATATTTTCTAAGGGCACATAACAATACAAATGCCAAATTCTTCCTCTTCTTTTTATATATATATATGACATATCAATCTTGTATACCTTGGCCTTGTTGTAATATTTATTTGACTTCAATATCCTACACTCATAAATTTTGATCACATTCATCACCACTCAGTAAGCACAATTCCAATACATTTCATCATCAATATTCAACCAATTCTAGTTAACATTACCAATTATTGCAATTATTCTAGCAAGCACTTAAATACTCCAATTCATAAATCAAACAATTAAACCCACAAGAGGCACTTTTCTTATAGTTACATGAACTCAATCTTGTTATTCTTTTGTCTATGAGATCAAAAATTCATAAGATCACAAATTCCCTCTTACATTCATAAGGTCCATCACATCATGGGACATATTTTTCCAATACCATGATGAATTTAACTAACTCAAATCAAATGTAAGGGAAACAATATCTAAATTCATGTTTTAACATGACAAATCAATAATAAAACACTTGTGAAAAAGTGAGCTATTCACAAACCTTGATTGGATTTTTTATGCTCTTCTATTTCAAATGGATGACCTAATTTGCTAGGAGTTTTGATCTAGGTTTTCCTCAAACGAATTGAATGTCACCATAATTCTACTTAGCCTTGCCAAAAACACAATAAGTCACTAAGATTTGCAAAAACAACTCTTGCACTTACCAAGATAAGGTATTAAGAATTATGGGTCTCATCTAGGATTCATTAAGGAAAATTTAATGTAGGTTAAAATCAGCAGTTTGGATAAACTTGTCTTCCTCTAAGGAGTATAAGGGAAGCTTAAAACAAACTGAAGTTGCTAGTGATCCAAACCGAGCTACTAAACCCAAATAGGTAACAAACTTATGACTTGGTGCAATTTTACACTGTCACATGACTAGGCTTGGTCCATTTCTTCAACAACATAATGAAAGTCTTCCAAAGCATGAGGGAAGATGACCCAAAAGTAGATGATAGGATCGAGTAGGTTTGTCACAGTTGATAGTAGATGGCAAAAGTCCAATCCTTTGCCTTACTGGAATAGCTAATAGAGTTGTAAGGTGGTTGGCCCAAGACTAAGCACTTCAACTAGTGTCAACTTTGATAGAAGAACTAATTTATGTTGGCAACTCAATCAGAGATAGTGGAGCTCTGTGCTAGAGGGAAGCATTACCTAACTAGTTCCTTTCCTATAGCATCCACAGCATTGATATATGAGCTATTCACCTAGCATTGACTTAGTTGATGAATTCCAAGAGTCAAGTGGATCAATTAGCTTGCTTATGCAAAGCTAAAGCTTCCATTTGCCTTAACTTAGCTAAATTTAGTGTTTAGTAGCACCAACAACAAAGAAGATGGTGTTGGCTCACCCACCACCATGAGCTAAGATTGAAACAACAAGCATAATAATAGTAGTAGTCGAGGTCATCAACCGTGACCAGACAAGTGTGACTGGTTGAGTAACAAATCCATCATGGAGCTGGGTAGCATGGATTGCTCAATTGAGGAGATGGAAATGTAGTTAGGAAAGGTAGAGGGCCAGGGTTTCAAAATGGGTTTGCCAACTCTCTTTGTTTATCGGTCCTACTTTACTTTACAAATAGAAGAGTAGAAGGCAGCTTTAGGATTGAGTGTGAAATTTGATGATAGGAGTTAAAGAAAGGGATTTTTTTTTTCAAGCCATAGCAACATAGTTTTGGTGTTCCTCTAAAACTATAAATAAACTAGGTATTTCAATGTCTCCCCCTCAAAAGAATTCATCCTCAAATTTTACAAATTCCTTGATCAAAGAGAATAGTGACAAAGGTTTATGAGTTACACTCGATATCCAAGGTTTATACTTTCCAAAAAGGCAATACTACTTACTAACATTCATTTAGGTACTTTAACTCATTATTATATAAGGATATGTATGCATATTCAAAATCTGTAGTCATAATACAACCCTACATTCCCATTTACACATTGCTGCCTACACCTCTGAGTAAAATGCATGGCCCACTTTCCACTTAACACTCACTGACTTAACATAAAGGTAATAGCGCACACGTGACCCCTCATGCTTAAATACTTAGAAGAGGGAACGAGGTATTTACCTACATAAAATAGTCCTATAAAAACTTTGCACTTTAACTTTCTGTCTATTGAATAGAGAATTATCATATAGTGTAGTTCATCCTTCCTTAAGCTTAAATTGCCCACCTTCACTTCTATAACATTATTTATAAAACTCACTTTGCAGTTTGCATACTAACTCGTGCAGCCACCTATCCAATTCTCTATTCCTCTGACCAACCACATCATACCACATTTACTTATGGATATAATTAACCCTCTAGTTGAAGCCATAACAAAATTCATTCAACTTAATTGACTAATCTAGTCCAATGTTA
Organism: Saraca asoca; assembly: GCA_026873985.1. Lineage (NCBI taxonomy): Eukaryota > Viridiplantae > Streptophyta > Magnoliopsida > Fabales > Fabaceae > Saraca > Saraca asoca. The sequence goes on from JANHAO010002229.1 coordinate 22,842, forward strand.
TTGTTGGATGATTTGTGATGGACATCTTGAGATCAATGATTGAGTAAGTGGGCTAAAACTCAAGATTCCAATTGGGGCAAGGAAAGAAACAATGAGTTAGAACTTTGGAAATGGTGGAAATTAGGATTCTGACTTTATTCACTTATTTATTCTCTAGAGGTAAACCATCCTTAGGAGTAGCTAGCTCTAGCCACTTAAGAAATACTTCTTATTGGAAATGTAACAACCTTGTCATCCTAATGTAGTTTGCATAAATCATAGCATAGAATATGGATAGTTAAGTCTAGCATGAGTTTGGGATTAGTTTGGTAAATATTAATTATTCTTGCATGACTTACATTCAATTCAAACCTTGATATCTTCTTTGATTTTGGCCCTATGGACCCTTTTCTAGATTAGCTGGGCTATGGGCCCTGATATTTTCTAAGTCTGGGCACCTATAAGGGGGGCTGTATGAAATATGTATTTATTGAAGAGGAAAAATCCTAGCTTTGATTACTTTAAGGTTCTTTAAAAGTGATTTTTAGAGAATTTTTTAAGATCTTTAAGTGGCTTTTTGAAAAGATAAAAAATGATTTTTTTTTTCAAAATTTACCATTTTGAATTAGAACTCCAAAACTAAATATTTGTTTTTTGGAGTTTTCATTTTTTTTGATATTTTTTTAATCTAAATGGGGGATATTTCCTTATTTACATTTACACCTTAAGTAAATGGAGAGTAAAATATAAATTAAAGACAAATGAAGATTTTGATCACATTTATGTGATTCAAATCACAAGATCTAGACAATTGGTAGTAAGTTTGCAAAATCTTAGGATTCTGATCATAATTTGAACTAATTTCTGTGATTCAAATTGTAAGATGCTGACTATGCATTCGTGATTCTAATTGTCATTCGAATCATCTAGGCAAAAATTGAGTGGGCCCAATAACTATAAATACCCATTTGCCTCATTTCCCTTGAAAAAATATCAGAACTTTCATAGCTATTTCTTCTTTTCTCATCCTTCCTTTCATACATGGTCAAAGTCTCTTGATTTCCCTCAAATTTCTTCAAAACTTCTTGGTATTTTCTCTCATTTTAGCATGAATCTTGCCAAAAAACCAAAGAATTTGAGGTGTACTTGGAGAAAACTCTTGGAAACGGATGAATAGGAAATCCTAGCACAAAATCTCTAGAGAATCATTGTTCTTCTCATTTTAAAAGGAAATCCCAAGACTTAATTAGTAGTTTGCAAGTTATATTAGTTTAAATTAGCTAATGGCTCTGAATAATTTCAATTTTCTTGAGTTAGGGCTTAGAGTGTGAGTTGGAAATTTTAGGACATAATGAGATTCTTGTTAGAATTATTTTTCCTATCATTTAATTTATAGATTGTGGTTGATTTTGTGCTTGTAAGTCATTTTGAAACTCTACCTACAAGCTTAGCTCAAAGTCGGACAAGAAGGCATAGAGCCTTCTTGTGCCAATAGTAATAGTGAATGGATAATATTTATTTCACAAGTTCCTTCCATGCTTTCCAAACCTTATAATGATTTTGATATCCTTGTTATTGAATTTTATTTTCTTTCTAATGACTATAAAATAAGCTTGAGAATGGATTTTGTGATTTTCCTTGTTGACGGTCAAATTTGGTTTGTACGGAGGACCCAAAATTTAGCCAACGGGGGTGAGTTCAGGGACCCAATACTGCTTCAGAAGTGCGAGAGAATATAGGCCGAGAGGAAGAGAGGATGGAGAGACAGTGAGTTTAACATGGTTCAGCTAAATTCAGACGGCACCAGACCCTATGTCCATGATGAAGATATATTGAGAAATGACTTTGGTAGAGTTTCTACTTACAGAGTTTTCTATCCTCTCCTCTTCTAACAAGGCAATCCTATTTATAGAGGACGAAGGAGTTACATGCATTAATTACAAGCTATAGTTGTATTACATGACGCTATAAATGGAAAAGATAGTTAAAAGCTACAATCCAGTTGTTGCTGAATGTAGGTTGCGGGGTAGGCCCCCTTGGTCGACTGTAGACTTCCTTGGCTGTGTCCACTACTTGGTGCCGCTGTGCCAAGCGAAGTGTTAGGTGTTCCGAATGGGAGTTCTTGGCTCGGGGTTGTCATGGGGGCAACTGTAGCGAGATAGCAAGCACGAGTAGGGTGTTTGGTTGCTTCACAAGGTGGTCTTGTGATCTTCTCACTGTGTCGCTGCCTCGTGAGGCAAGGCTCGCTTTGAGGGATGTATCCGAATAACCTTGTTGCCTAGCTACCTCGGGAGGTGAGGCTTGCTTCACGGGATGGTGTTGGGACTTCTTTGTTGTGCCATTTTCTGATGGGTGAAGTGAAGCTTGCTGGGTGCCTCTGGCATGCCTGGGGCTTACAAGTTCTTGAGGCCATTTTTGTATATAACATAAGCCCCCCAACTCACAGTTTGCTCTATAAGCTGGGAGTTAAGACTCTGGAATTCCTTATCCATCATAATCTTACCTCATGTATTTTCATAAGCTCACAGTCAGAGCTCTCTAATGCATATCTGTTTTGGGCAAATAATCGATACGTCAATTCTTTACACTTCAACGATCACGAAGTCACACTAGCATTGAGTTTTTAAGGGTGCCTCCTCACCTCAGCGATCACAAAGTTGTGCTGGATAAATGAATTTATTTTAAATGTCTCCACTTATGCTGGATAAATGAGTTTATTTTGAACGTCTCCACATCTCAGCGAGCCCGTAGCTCAACTGGCTAAGTAAGTTCATTTTGAACATCTCCACGTCTCAGTGAACACCAAACAGCGTTGGATAAATGAGTTTATTTTGAATGTCTCCAGTCTCAGTGAGCCCACAACTCAACCGGCTAAATAAGTTTATTTTGAACGTCTCCACATCTCAGCGAGCACGAAGCAGCACTGGATAAATGAGTTTATTTTGAATGTCTCCATGTCTCAGCGAGCCCGCAGCTCAACTGGCTAAGTGAGTTTATTTTGAATGTCTCCATGTCTCAAAGAGCTCGAAGCTGCTTTGGCTAAATTAGTGTTTTTTAGTACCTCCACACCTTAGTGAGCCCGTAGCTCAACTGGCTAAATTTTCATCAATTCTTCTCCAGATTGAGCTCTGAGGGTCCTCAACTAGACCAAAGGTCATAGCTGACAGAAAAATCCTTCGCAAAGTTTTGGGAAAATTGGCCGCATGAGAGCTGCGGATGCTCTTCTAGCCATTCGAGCCTACAAAGAACTTCCTCCATTGTTTGGTTATGTGCCTCAGACTAAGGGATGGAGGTTCCTACTCGTTAAGAGCCCCCCAATTGCTAGCTATCACGATCTTCATGAGTTTCCTTTTGAGCCTCTTGAGTTTTAGGAGCAGCAAGAGACTGTTGGTGAGCCCCCACAATGGGCATGTCCGTCAGTTGGAGGGCTGGAGTGGTTGGACTCCGAGTTGTTCTTCCTCTAGCCATTGTTAGGTTGCGATGGAAATTTTAGAGAGCAAATGGTCCCCACAGATGGCACCAAAATGTTAACAGTGAAATTTGGTTCGTACGGAGGACCCAAACTTCAGCCAACGGGGATGAGTTCAGGGACCCAATATTGCTTTCGAAGTGCGAGAAAAGATAGGTCAAGAGGAAGATAGGATGGAATGACAATGAGTTTAACATGGTTCAACTAAATCTGGGTGGCACCAGACCCTACGTCCATGGTGGAGATATATTGAGAAATGACTTTGGTAGAGTTTCTGCTTGCAGAGTTTTTCGTCCTCTCCTTTTCTAACAAGGCAATCCTATTTATAGAGGAAGGAGGAGTTACATGCATTAATTACAAGCTACAGTTGTGTCACATCATGCTATAAATGGAAAAGATAGTAAAAACCTACAATCTGACCATTGTTGAATGTAGGCTACAGGATAGGCCCCCCTTGGTCAGCTGTAGACTTGCCTGGCTATGTTCGTTGCACCAAGCGAAGTGCTGGGCAACCCAAGTGGGAGTTCTTGGCTCGGGGTCATCATGGGGGCTATTGTAGTGAGATAGCGGGCATAAGTAGGGTGTTTGGTTGCTTGGCGGGGTGGTCTAGTGATCTTCTTACTGGGTCGCTGCCTCGTGAGGCGAGGGTCACTTCAAGGGATGTATCTGAATAACCTCATTGCCTCGCTGCCTCGGGAGGTGAGGCTTGCTTCGCAGGATGGTGTCAGGACTACTTCGCTGTGCCGCTTTCTGATAGGGCAAGCAAAGCTTGCTAGGCACCTCTGGCGTGCCCGGGGCTTACGAGTTCTTGATGCCATTTTTGTATATAACATTCCTCTATTAAAAGAAACTTATGTATCTTTGGGACAAACATGTTTAACATCTTGTTTAGCCATGTTAGGAAAGAAAATGTTATTATGAATTAAAAGCTATTTCTTAAAGTATTTACTAGATTATTTTGAGCAAGAATTTTTAGACATGGTAAGATGATATCATTAACATGAGAAAAAGTGAGTGAATGTTTTGGCATTGAAAAAATGAAGATTAGTCGAGACTTGATTGAGTTTTGGCTACACAAGAACGTTAAAGTTATACTTTATGAAAATATTTTTCCTTGTCCTTGTTGTTTCATTGATTCATAAATAATTTTATGGAAGGATGCCTCACTAGAATAGCATTAGCTTAGTGCGCTAGGTAAAAGTTAAAGCTAGAAAAGGTCACACTAGGAAGGGCAGTGCTTAGCACCTAGTGTAAAGGTCATAAGAGGTGATAACAAGTTTAGATGAGCTGTGTGCTTGCCTGATTGGTTAGTTTACCCGAGTGAGCTGAGTGCTCAACAGTTGGTTCTAGCTTGGAAACTCCCAAGAAAGGTTTACTATATTTTGAACATATATTTGCTTCACTTATCATGCATACTCTTGGACTTATAAGTGCTTATTGTTATCTTATCTTCTTTTTCCTTAAAATTATTTACTTACACTATTATTTGTGATAACTTAGTTTTGAATTGAATATTGTCTTGATGAAAAGCTCATGCCCTTATTTGTCCCCATTTTGTTACTGAGCTTTATGACTCACTTCTATTTTTCTTTTAAAACCCTTTTCAGATTCAAAAGTAGTTTCAGGTCCCTCATCTTCAGCACTATAGTTGAGAAGTGTCATGTCTTGGTAAGCTTTACACCTTGTTTGTGTGAGTTGTCTATTTTGTTAATGTTATAAGTTGACTCTAGATGTGTTCCATACACTATAGGTAGGATCTTTGGCTTTTGCTGTAGTAGAGAAAAGCTTTTAAAAAGTTGTAAAAGATATGATACTTCAATTGATTTTGAACAAATTTGTGAATTATGAGAAATGAAAAGGTCTGAGTTCAGATAGTTGGCACATATTATCGCCATGTTTATGCCTATTATTTTCTTGAAAAGCTTTTGAATAGGTTTTATCATTAATGTAGTAAGACATAAATTAATTATAGTTTAGAGGCTAGCATGGCCGATATTCTCCTTTTATTCTTAAGTTATGCACCGATTACAGCCCCTAGAGTTAGGTTGTGACAAGAAATAAGTAGTTTCTTAAACTAATCCTAGTTTTATCTAGCAACTAAATTAGAAGAATTAAGATTATGGTTACAATTATAATTTGCATAGTTCTTGCGAAGCAACCTAGAAGATGACCCCATAAAACTTAATGCATCAGTTAGAATCTCCTTTTTTTTTATAACTCAAAACTCCATTGCTAATTTAGCTAATGCAAATAACTGAAAATATTCCTAAATTTGTGCTTATACCAAAAACTAGAAACCAATATTTCTAATAATTAAACCATAATTTTATCATTTAAATTAGTGTTTAACCCAACTGAAAGTCATGCATCAGTTGATTTAGCATATTTGGATCACTCAATAGTAGGTCAAATACAATAGCGCCCAATATAAAATGGATTCTTATTTGAAACAAGTAAAAATAAATAGGATACTCTACTCAATTACCTACAGTCTCAAAACTGCTATACAACCTACTTGAAATCACACAATCTAATATCCCTAATTATCTATCACTAACCTAGCAACATTATAGTCAACCAGCACTACCCTTTATCTAATTAAATTTTGATTCAATTTCCTGAACTGTACAAATCCAACTTGGAGTTAAAACTAACCAAGCCCATAACTATTATCATTCACCAGTCAAATAAGAAGTTGCAATCCTAACAAGAATGAATTACTCTCATAATGATTACAACATGCACAAGCATTACTCTCATATGTAAGTCCTATGGATTTACATATTTGCACATAACTTATCCTTTTAGTGACCAAAAGAAAGTGGTTACAACTATTTTCTTAGTAACAACTAAAAGAATAAATGATTATTATCATTTATATGTTAGACAAAGTAATCCAATATTAGTCCATAATTAAAAGAGGGCAACAAAATGTTAAACTTACCATGCTAGCTTGGAAACATAAGAATTACAAGTAAGGCACAAAATATAAAAACATAGGATCATGCCAAGTAATTTTAATAAGGAAGCAATTTGCTGGATAAACCACTCAATGACTAATGAAGATGAAAGTCCATATGGGTTCCCATCAAATACCTATATATTTAGACATCCTCAAAGAGAGCAAGATTAGCTCTTCAATGGCATATTTTATATAGGAAAAATATAGGATCAATTCAGACAAAA
>JANHAO010002230.1:0-29450 GCA_026873985.1 Saraca asoca
TTAAAAATTTAAATTCCTCATAAAATTATATATTCATTCTTTAAACTTAAATTTAACTTTTTAATCCAGAGATTACCACCTGTATTTTGAAGGTTTAGGGATTATAAATCCTGTTTTTAATTTCTACCAGAAATTATTACGTACTTTTTTTCCTCTCTGCGTTAAGGAAGAGATCCCTATGTTATTGAATCATTGAAACTAATAACAACAATTTTGCGGAAGAAACAATGCATCTAAAATAATATTCCATAAATTGACTTTTTAACAAATATGGCATCCTTTTTTGTATTGTCTTCCAATAATTCCATTGCAGCAAGCTGAGACCTACTTGGATCTTTTGTCCCTTTCTCTGTCTCCTTCAATATTATTATGCTGCCAAATTTGATATAAATTATTAAATAGTTCAAGTGCATGCAAGAAAAAGTAGATAATATTAATTCTTAGAAAATAACCCAACGAAGTATTTTCGTGTTTAATGAATATAATAATAATTATTCTATCTCTGTCAGGTTTTTAAAAAGCAAATAATATCCTCTTCTTGTAGGTGTAGCAATTTTATATGGAAATATATTTACTCATTTCCCCTATTTAAAGTAAATTTGCAAAATCCAGAAAGAAAAAATAATTTTCAAAATTAAGCCTTTTTCATTTTTCATTATTTGAAAGGAAAATTAAGACCTTGTTACGTATATTTTTATTTGAATTATATATTTATAAAAGCTAAGATGGAATATAGTTTAGCTTATAGTCATCAGCCTAGCTAAGTGCAATCATCATGATGATGGTGATGGCAAGCTGAATGAAAAGATGGAAAGCTTTGTACCTAAAGCATGAGGTAGACATTTGAACCACCTCAGTCAATTAAGACATTAGTATATTATAAGGATAAGACAATTGAAAAAAAAAAAAAAAAACCTTGAAAAAGACCGTATTATTTGATCTTATTTTTATGGTCGAAATTCGTTTCAAGAATTAAACAAGCAAGCTTATGACATGTAACAAATTTCATTACAAAGTTTTGCATTTTATAACAAAGTACAAATTAAAACATTTCACATCTTTCAAAATTTAATTTAATTACATCTATATTATTTTATTTTCAAAAATATATAATCATCTTCTTTATTTTTCTATTACAATAAATATGAATGCATATTTCTAAACATAAAAATGTGTAAATATAATTAAGTCAAATTTGAAAAAAAAAATAAGTGTAATTTATTCTCACATAAAAATAATCAAACTTTATGTTAAAATTAGTTCTCGCTTTTCTTTTCTTTCTTTTTTTTTAATTTTGTTTCCTTTTAAAAAATTCATCAATAAAAATTATAAAAAAAAATTGTTTCTAGTTATTTGATTGCATGATAAATTCTCTTACCTCTGTAACGTTCTTGTAGACTGCAAATAAAGCTAAAAGCTGCCCTTCCTCCTTTGAAAGACGAACTGTATCTCTCTCCTAAAGGCGATGAGCTCCAATCTGTGTCTATATATACAGAAGCCTACATGTTTGTCTAATAATGGTAGAAATTCTTGTGTATGTTTCGAGACTTCGTTAGTAGTGCGGTGGCATTTGTTTTTTATTTTAAAATTTTTCATTTTAAATTTAAATTGAATTTAGAATATTGTATATGAAGTGTCTTTTTTTTTTTCACAAGAAAATTTTTTATATTTCAATAATAGCATGTGTCTTTGGTCAATAAATACATACTATCTTATTTTTTGTGATTTTTTATGTTTTACGAATTAAAATGTCTAATATATATAAGTTTCATAAAAATAACATGTGATTATAAAATTTGATAAATAATATTGTTTAAAATAAAAATAAAGAAATGTTATAATTAAAATATCCGAGAATTTCTCATCTTGGTTCCAATAGAAACGCCAATATGCTGAAATATCAATTTGTGAGAATATGTGATGATCCATATCAAGACAAATGGAGGCCACAGACGGCTTATCACTCAACATTGTGATTATCTTCCATATTGTAATATTTTATGTGGGTGCAGTTTGGTTGGTTCCCCTAGCTAGTGATTCTCGACATTGTTTGGCTATTATTCCCAGGAACACACTCAACCACGACATACATACTAGCAGTCAATCATAACAACTTTCTTTATTAAAATAAATATGATGCAGATATCATTCAATTTCAACGGCCTTAATTTTCATATTCCAGCTTTATTTCATGGAATAATTCTTCTTCTACTTTTAAACGTGGATGTGAAAATAGAAAATTATTTAGAAAAATATCTATGTTTTAAATAAATTAGCATCAAGTGATCAAAATAGTCTGAATAATACAATAATACAAATAATTTAACATAAAAAACTTTAAATTTATTATAGGTATTTTTTGGTACAATACAAAATGGGCTGGTGAGAGTCTGACAGCAAATAACTTTAAGAGACTTAGCTCATTAAGGTCCCTTGACAAGCACCAGCTCGCTAATCACAAGCTCAAGATGTAGAACGAAACCAATGTAGAAGTCTAGGTTCGCCAGAAGAGTCCCGACTCGTGTAGCCAACAGTTCGTCTAATGCGAGCTCGCTTTGCCTAATGCGAATTTGACCTCACTGACAGAAGGACTGACAGAAGGACGGCGATAACCTCAGGGCGAGAGCTCTAGCTAGCAGGGTGCAGTGTCTCTCCCAGCTAGAGCCCGTTGAGGTTAAATCAGAAACATCTATTCACAGTAACTTGCAAAGTCCATGTGCACAGGACAGCTTACAGGGGTTCACTCATAGAAAGTAGTTTGCAGAAGCCAATTTGCAGGGATCCAAATTGTCTTATACATTTATTATTTGATGTAACATATTTACAACTTATAAAATTACATTTGTAACCTCCTAACCTCTATAAATAGGAGGAGCGAGATCATTGTAAGGCATGCTGAAAAACTCATACTGTAACTCTGTCAAATTTTCACCAGAATAATAAAAATCTATCATGGACATAGGGATCGGTGCCATCCAATTTTAGCCGAACCACATTAAAAATCCCTGTGTTCATCCTTTTCTTCCTCTCCTTCCTTTGTTTTTTGCATTCATCTCTCATCTACTTAACCGGAAAATAGCTTCGGGATCCAAGAACTATCTCGGTTGACTGGGATTTGGCCAAACCAAATTTTACCATTAACATTTTGAAGCTAGAAGGAGGGCCCATCCATTTTCTGGTTACTTATTTGTATAGCTACAATGGCAAGACGAAAAATCACTAAGAGTTCAAACACTCTAGTTGTCCAACCCGTGGATACTTCTGCTGCTAGAAACGCTGTCGATTTGTCCCCTATAACTCACTGCCAGCCTGTTGCTGCTCTCGAAACTGATGAAGTACAAATATTTCACCAACCCCAGTAAACGTTTGAGAACACGGTAAAGGAGTTGGCTAATGTAGTTAAAGTGTTGGCGCAAGCATAAACTCTGGGTGCACAAAAGCAAGAAGAGATCATTGCCCAACTCCAGCAGTTATATGAAGAAGCCCGGAGGGAAAAATCAATTAGACAAGCGCATTGGCCTTCTAGCTCGGCTCGCTCCACAAATCAGAGAACGAAGTTAGGAGCTCACCAAACATGTGAAAATTCTGATGATCAACGACATGGAAGCTCAAACAAGACCAATCATGGTCATACCTTAGGTCGCTACTCTCGCGATTAGGGAGCAAAATAGAGCCAATAATCTTCTAGTTATCAACTTGGGGCACAGGATCTAATGATGAAAGAAGTACTTCAAAGGTTAAAGTGGCTAAAAAAGCGCCCTCAAACTCAAAATGATCAAGCTTGCAACAAAGAGAGCTCACCGTTCTTTGTAGAAATTGAAACGCAGCCTCTCCTTCACAAGCTTAAAGTCCCCACGATTCCACTATACGATAGGAATAACGATCCATGCGACCACTTGGAAGATTTTAACGTCCAGATGGATCTGCAAACGATTAATCCCCTGGTTCAATGTCATATCTTTCCAGTGACATTAGAAGGCATACCTTGAGCATGGTTTAGAAGTCTCTCTGCTCACAATGTCAATATCTGGGAGGAGTTTCAGAAGAAATTCATTAACCAATATTGAGTATTGAAAAAATAGCTTGCTCCACCTTGCCACCTCGCAATGATCTTCCATTGTGAGCATAAATCGCTGAAAGATTATATAGCTAGGTTCTGGCACGAGGCTAATTCTGTAGAAAATCCCTCTAAGGAAAATATCTTGACGGTGATCTCTACGGGGCTCCATAAAGATGAAAAGCTGTATAAGAGCCTTTACAAGTCCCCAATAAGAGATCTAGTTAAGTTTTATGAGTAAGCTGCCAAACAAATCAGATAGGAGGAGACTTTTAGCATAAAGAAGTCCAAGCAAAAGGACGAAGTGAATAGCTCCACCAAAGCAAGAAGAGGAGTGATAAGAGTCAGAATCATGGCTCCAATAGCTAGCTCGCAAAGAAAGCAAGAGTCGAGTGATGACATCATCAAGGTCGCTATGAAAGCTACAACATTCTATCTGATACTGCAGATAGGATCTTCATAGTAGAGAGAGATAGGGAAGACTTCGAGAAGCCCAAGTCCCTATAGACTCTCAGCAGATTCAAGAACAACAAAGATAAATTTTGCACCTATCATAACGAGAATGGGCACAACACCTAGGAATATTGGGCACTTAAGGATGCCATTGAGGATCTCATCAAGAGAGGTCATTTGTAGAATTATGTGGTAAAGCCTTCAGAATAGCAAGCTCAATAGTCCCAGTAAATCACTGATCGAGAGCAAGAGCCCTCTATTAGAACCATATTTTAATCCTATAATTAGAATTGTCATAATGGATTGAGCCTATCGGATTAGCCCACCCCTACCATGCAAATGGGTTGGGTTGGGTTAAGGTTTCCTTAACCCACCCAACTGGCAGGTTAGCCTACCCCACCCTATTTGGTGGCGGGTTGAGAAGGGTTAGGGAGATGCGTCAGGGTAGGCCAACCTATTTTGACAGTTTTAACTTTCAAAATGAGTTGGGCCCATCGGGTTGGCCATCCTACTATGCAAATGGATAAACTGACAAAATGGGCCAGCCTGTCAGGTTGGCCCGTCCTACCATGCAAATGAGTTAGGTTGGGTTGAGATTTTTTTAGCCCACCCTGCCCTACCCCGCCCTATTCCATTTGGTGGGGGTTGAGGCAGGGCGGGGTGGGTTAGGATGGGCCAGCCCGTTTTGACACCCCTATCTGTAATGTTGCTCAGAAGTTAATGAAAATGCCTTAAATCTTTGTCTGATAGTCTTTAGCAAAATGTTAGACAAAAAGAAAATTATTCTGTGTTGACAAAGTCAAACTCGATATCATTGCCAGCTTATTAACTGAGGCGTGGAGGCACTAAAATAAACTCATTTCCAATAAAGCCATAAGCTCGCCAAGGCATGAAGGTGCTAAAATAAACTCATTTCCAGCAGAGCCATGAGCTAGCTGAAGCGCGGAGGCACTAAAATAAATTTAATTCCTAACAAGAGCCATTAGCTCGTTGAGGCATGAAGGCGCTAAAATAAACTCATTTCTAGCAAGAGCCATAAACTCGCAAAGATGCAGAGGCACTAAAATAAACTTATTCCCAGGAAGAGCCATGAGCTCGTTAAGGCATGGTAATGCTAAAATAAACTCACTACCTACCTGAGCAACAAGATTGCTACTTCACTAAGCAACAAGATTACTGTGGTGCGATCTACTAGGCACAGCTCTTATGTGACCTGCCCAAATATTACTCGTCACGAACTGGGCACTCAAATATTGAGATTTCTTAATAATGGAAAATATGACTGATTGGTCATCTCAACATCTCATTTAGCTGTGATTTATAGGAATTTACATAATTGTTTGTCATATACAAAATATCCAACAAAACATTCAAGAAGCACAAAGGAAAGCTTATTCATTAAAAACCTCGCTCAACGTGGTAAATTTACACTGGAGGAATCAAAAATACAAGTCAACAAGCCTGTGGCCACTGTAGATAGAAAAGTAAGCCAGCTTCCAAGAGATGAACTCTGATCGGTTAAAGGACCGAGAAGCACCCTGGCTCCTCAATCTTCCTCTTATTGTCCTTCTCAGCCAAAGGCTCCTTCCTAGTTCACGCCCTCAGCAATTCAAAATATGCCAAAGAGTATGGCTGGGAAGGCTGAATCTCACAGTGTACCTATGAGAAAGTAATCCAAGATCTGTGAAAGATTTACCAGCATGTAGTAGGCCATACGCGGCTCATAAAAAAAAAACCAAACCATCAGAACTATAGGGGCTTAACTGAAGCCACCCATCAAACCATTCCATAGAGAAGCAAGAGGAACTTCCCAAGCTTTATATAGACAAGTTTAGGTTCACCAAAGAACCCAGAGGATAATCAACTATTCTTAATTAAATGGTCCAAAGGAAAACACAACTACCATGCTAATGGCTATGAAGCTTGAACAGTAAGAAGTATGGGCTGGAACAGATGAAATGAAAGATTGAAAACTTGAAATGACATGACAAACTGAATGCAAAGACTTTGATTACATTGTAAATTGCAAGTGGAAACTTTGCTAGCAACTTACAACTCTTCGCGAATTGAGAGTCGGGGGGTTGATATTATAGGCATTTTCTGGTACAGTACAAAATGGGCTGGTGAAGGCCCAATAGCAAATAAGTCCAAGAGACTTAGCTCATTAAGATCCCCTAACAAGCACCAGCTCACCAACCGCGAGCTCAAGATGCAGAACGAGGACAAAGCAGAAGTCTAGGTCTGCTAGAAGAGTCCCGGCTCACGCAGCCAACAATTCACCTAGTGCAAGCTCACTTCATCGAATACAAATTTGACCTCGTTGACTAAAGGATGGCGATGACCCTAAGGCGAGAGCTCTAGCTTAAAGGGCGCAGCATCTCTCCCAACTAGAGGCTTGCTAAGGTTAAATTAGAAACATCCATTCAAAGATAACTTGCAAAGTCCATCTACACAAGACAACGTACAAGGGCCTACTCACAGAAAGTAGTCTGCAAAAGTCAATTTGCAAGGATCCAAATTATCTTATACATTTATTATTTGATATAATATATTTATAACTTATAACATTACATTTATAACCTCTCAGTCTATATAAATAGGAGAAGGGAAATCATTGTAAGGCATGTTGAAAAACCCATATTGTAACTCTGCTAAATTTTCACCAGAATAATAAAAATCTACCATGGATATAGGGACCGGTGCAGTCCGATTTTAGCCAAACCACATTAAAAACCCCCCATGTTCATCATTTTTTTCCTCTCTTTCCTTTGTTTTCTGCATTTATTTCTCATCTACTCAATCGAAAAACAACTTGGGGATCCAAGGACTATCTTGGTAGATTGGGATTTAGCTGAACCAAATTTCACCGTCAACAAAATTCTAGAGGAAAAATCATATATAAGAAAAAATTTGCTATAAATCAAAATTATAGAATAATATGTGTGAAAATTTTAAACATAATCTCACAACTTCTTAATAATTGTCCTTACATCTTTCCCAAACCTCTATAAGGATTTTCACGTAACCCTTATAGGTACTAACATCAAATACCTCTCATGTCTCAAACCCTTAACTAATACAAATAGAATAAAATATATTGCTCTCCTATATAGTTTATTGAAATTATGTGGACCCCCTCTCTAATTTTAAATCTTACACGTTAACCTATTTAACAAAGAAATGTTGAGGATATTCTTGTTTTGATTTCTTTATACCTTTTATTATAGTTTGAGTTAGAAATTAATTATGAAATGATTATATTCACATTTTCCTTTTTTTTCTTATTTTCCCCTTTTCCTTCCTATTCTTTGATGTTGCCTTTATTCCACTACTTCTCAAAGCTTCTTTCTCTATCACCTATCATTTCCTTCCCTTTCATCTTCTTTCAACAAACTCCCCCTCCTTCTTTCAATTTGCCATCTTTAATTCTTTAGTACAATTAGTTTTGGGTAAAATGTAAGAATATTATATTAATTTATTTTCTATTATAAATTGTATCGATTAACATGATTTCCTCCTATATTAGAGCTCTTAATTTAACATATTAAGAGTCATAGAATTGGCTCTTTAATTAGCTATCTTCCTTATTTAGCATAGAATTTTGTGTGTAAATAATTTGTATAATTCATATACAAAATAGACAACAAAATACAATTCTCTATTCTATTCTTTGACAAGGTATCAGAGTGGTATTATTCACCTTGAGGCCTTATAGGTTATATTGCTTTCAATGTAGCACTCTTCTTATATCGTTGCTCTTTTAATCTCTAGTTACATCTATCAAGTGTCTCAAAAAACATGTCTATACTATTATTTTGCTACATCTGCATCTTCTACATTACCATATTGTTCAGTTCAAGTAGAGCAATTGTCTAAACTAGTTTAGAACTTTAATCGACTAGTTCAGCTAATTTTTAACTGATTTTCTTCTAGGTTAGATTGGTTCCTAAGGTTTTTAATTGTCCTGAACTTGAATCTATAGTTAGATTTTGAAATTTCAGGTCTCAGTGCATGTTTTGCAATTTTTGAAATTCCAGGTCTCAATACATGTTTTGCCTTTCTTGAACTTTGCTTTGGTTTTTGGATTTACTTATCTTCTTTGCACCATGGATTGTACTAAGCATATTTGCAAGCCAATAAATGTTATGTTTGATGATTCAAATCATTAGATCTTGACATGGTTTTGCAACAAGTGTGTTAATGTAATTAAATTGGATTTTTTCCTATCTGACATTGCAAAAGAGGATAGACCATACATACCTATACTTTTGAACTACAAGCCTTACGGGACCAATTAGTTATCTATGATCCAATTTGGCCTAACACTAAAGCTACTAAAGTATATGTTGTTCTTCAAGATTGACAACATGTTTGGCATTTACTTATGATACTTATAGATGAGTTTGAGTCCTTTGTATTTCTCTATTTCATCATAGTCCTCTGCCTAAACTTGATACTGTAATCAAGGATTTTGATTTCTAAAGAGACTCGTCTTGATACTCTTTAGGCTAAGTAATCACCACCCTTTATTAATGTGGTTCTTGCTATTTAAGTTTAGATCTCATCCAATCGTACCACTTACAACTCACCAAGATCTTCTTAAAAGAACTATTGCAATTATTGCAAAATATATATATATGGTCACATTATCTTTGAATGTCATCAACTACAATCTAAGTAATCTTCTAGACAAGGCACTGCATCCTAACCTTCTCATACTGTTGCTGCCACTACTAAAGAGTTTTTTAAAAGTACATCTCCTAAATTTTCCATGAAAGATATTTAGGCTCTTTTGTAGTAACTATAGTCAAAATCTAGTACATATGTCTTGCAAGCCTTATCTATAATATTAATGACAATATTTTATGGAATTCATTTTTCGGAGCATTCATCTCTTTATTCTAATGTTGATTAGGCTAGTGACCCTACAAACCGTTGCTTAGCTACTAATTATTACTTCTTTCCTAATGATTCACTAATTTCTTTTGTAGCAACTAAAGTTTAAATCTAGTAAATCTACATCGCAAGCTTTATCTATCATAGCACACACAATATTTCATAGACTTCATTTTTTTTAGGCATTCATCTTTTGATTTGTGAGTTTATTCTAATGTTAATTTGGCTAGTGACCCTATAGACCGCTACTTCACTACTGGTTATTGCTTCTTTCATGGTAATTCACTAATTTCTTAATGCAATAAGAAACCATTAGTTGTATCTTGCTCTGTTAGGAAGCTGAATATAGAACTCTTGTAAATATCACTTCTAAACTTCTCTGGTTGTGATGGTTACTTCAAGATATAGGAGTTTCACATTCCTCTGCTACATCCATTCATTGTGATAATCATAATGCTAGGCAATTATAATGACATCTTTCATGAGTGTACTAAGCACATTGAGAATGACTGCCTCTTTATATGTTATTATATTCTCCAAGACGTCATTCGACTTATTTTTGTTTCCTCTATAAATCAGATTGCTGACATCTTCACGAAGGCTCATTCCTCTTGCCAATTTCATGATTTAGCTTCTAAACTTTAGATAGTAGATCTTCAACAACCTTAAGGGGGATGTTAGAATATTACATTGATTTATTTCCTATTACAAATTATATCAATCAATATGATTTTCTCCTACATTAAAGTTCTTAATTTAGCATATTAAAGGTCTTAGAATTAGGTCATTAATTAGCTATGTTCCTTATTTAACATAAGACTTTTGTGTATAAGTAACTTGTATAATTCATATATAAAATAGATAATAGAATCCAATTATCTATTCAATTCCATAACTTCTAATTCTCTATTATATTCTATAACATACATAATTCTATCTATTCTTCTCTCAACCACCATTTGCAGCTCCACTTGAATTCATTGATGTTAGATTTTTTTCCACTATACTCGTGTTTGCCCATTTTAGTTGTTGAAAAGTTCCTAAAGAGTAAAGCATATAAATTACTTTGCAAAATCCATATTGTATTGACAACAAAAAATTATTGCATAATTTAATACAAATATTCAATTTTTAATATCTCAGAAGACAATTTATCGTATATGAGATTGATTTGGGTCATGGGTCTATGTAACTTTATGATGAATAATGATTTGTAATGGCACTAATTGTTTCCCCATTTTGGATGGCTTAATTTCTATGAATTATTGCCATTGTAAAGAATTAGTGATACTCTAAAAGTTCAGTTAAAAAGCCTAGTACCATTGATAATGAATTTTTTTGTCATATATAAAACAAACTTGAACTTGTAAGTAATGTAAATAAAGTCTCTTAATAGGTTTCTTGAATAGTTATATAAGGATATTAAGGAATGTAGATTAATGTGCCCAAAAAAGATAGAGTGTGAATTGATACTAATTCATTAGTACTTGAACTAGATGATCTAATTTCAAATTAATGTGGACAAAGATCCAAATTTTATAAAAAGTTAAAGCCTTTATTGAAGCTATTATTGGGACACTACCCTCGAAGATGGAGGCTTGGTGGGGTTTCGACTAAGATCAAGCAACGTTTTGGTCAGGGAAAGGAGAAAAGGGGTAAAAGAAAATTTGAAAAGGATATTTGTGGGATTATTTAGTCAAATTTTCGTTGTTTTATTGACCTAACGGAAGTTAGCATCGTTAGTTTGAAATGGAGTTATGCATAATGTCATTTTGGATTTTAAAGGAGGTTAGTATATGATTTTAAACAAAAGAGGAGGTTTGTGTATTTTTCAGAAACTTAAGAGGAGGGTAGAGTAATTTGTTCATACAAATATTTATAGTCTAAATATCCAATTAACAAGCATGGACAATCCTATTTTAATAGAACAGGAAAACTAACATTAATTTATAACAATTAAAACTTAGGTTAAACTCAATAATTTCTACCTTGACACAAATTCCACCATCTTCATTAATGTTCATGCTTCATCTATTGTTGAACAAAATCATTCATAAGTTGCCAACCATGAAAGTACACCATCATTGTAACCAATCTTACATATTAGTTGAGAGGTTTGCAAAATATGCAACCATCATCATTGTATGTATGAAAGATGATTGAAACTCCCTTTGTTTAATGTTATTTTAAAATTAATTCTGTTATCAAACAAATAAATGTGGAGTAGGAAATGATGATTTTTTTTTTAAACTTCAAGACAAGTTTTCAATCTAAATATTGAAGAGTTGAAATAGTAATATTGTAACAACTTATTCGTAAAGATTAAGAAATGACATTATTGTTAAGTGTGTAAGATATGCACCTCGACATAATTGCTTTGCATATAAAGAGGCTCTTAAAACAAATCCACTTTTTCACAAAATGGTGATCAATGGAGTGGTCTACTCCACTGGGGACTAGCTTACATAGGTGAGTATGTGTTTTTTTATATACAATGAATTTTGTTTCATTCAAAAGTCAATTTTCTTGAACTACCATCCACTACCACCAATCATTGTTAATTATCACTTACCACCACCCATCATCTTGACCACCATTTATCTTTGCTAGCCGTCATCTATTATTATTGACTACCATCTAACCAAATAACAAGAAAAATGGGATAAAGTATCATTATCCTTACCTATCCTTATTTAATTTCATTCCATTTCCATTTTAGCAAGTTGAATCAAGTAGTCCCTTAATATTCTTGTTAAACCTATTAATCATTTATGACTCAAAATCTATCAAAATTAAGGTGGGATAAAGTATTAACTATCAATCACACAATATGGCCTATGATGACTTGTTTTGACTCAGGTGGATGAGATTTAACATCTCTGTCATTTAAAACACTATTTCTATTTATACATGTATTGCAATTTGAGTTAAACCCATGATTAAATGACTATTCCCTAGCATTAAACATTTATGTTAGGTTAGAAACTAAATCTTGAAACAAATTGCAAGCATATAGGCATTTTAAGCCTAAAAAACATGTTTAAGTGAATTATTATGAGTGAACTAAAAAAATAATGTGCCTCGTGAAGGATCACAGCTTCTTCATTGCAACTTGATAGTTTATAGGGAACTAAATCTTGAAACAAATTGCAAGCATATAGGCATTTTAAGCCTAAAAAACATGTTTAAGTGAATTATTATGAGTGAGCTAAAAAAATAATGTGCCTCGTGAAGGATCACAGCTTCTCTATTGCAACTTGATAGTTTATAGGGAAAATTGAACTCACATCCCCTAAGTTTAGTGTAATTACACTCAAACCTTTTATATTTTCAAAAATATATACTAACATACCTTTTTATATACACTTACTCCCTTTTCCTTCTATTTTAAACCACCTTCATTTCCAATGCTCTGGAAAAATAAGAAAGATGAGTATATATTTCTGAAAATAGAAGGGTTATAAGTATAATTATATTAAATCTTAGGGGAGGTGAATATAATTTGCCCTAATTTCTATTACATCTTGAGACATTGAAACTCTTTTTTCAAACATGCATCAAAGAAAGTATTGAACTCGGCACTAACCGAGTGTTAAAAATTTTTAATCTAAAAAAATCTAGCAAATTATCTTTGATGGGATTGTAGATTCATCATGTTGCTTGGATATCATGGTTGGACTATAAACATATAGATAATTATGAAGGCTAAGTCTGCTATAAAATGTTTAATAGGAGTCTAGGTCAGTTTTTTCATGAAATAAATAATATAATATGTAATCTAGAAGTGTAAAGTCGGTGCATTACACTCTATAAATACCCATGTAATCAACTGAATGGTGCAAGGTAAGAATAAAACTTAGCTTTCACTTACTTTATCTAACTTCATTTCAAGTTTTATTTGCCTACTCTCTCTCCCTCTTTCATCTCTTTCTATCTGTATATTACATCATACACATATACACTAAATCTATTAAATTCAACTACCAACTTACAACAACATTCCATTCATTTACACAAAGTATCCTTTTCTCATGTCACACATACAATTTTTTTTCCTTAATTTATGAACTCTAATATCAATAATAGTATTAGAGTAATTTTTATCCAAAATCATTTGCTTCCACTTTCCCATTTTTCTTAACCCAACTTACTAATCTAAAATCATCATCACGGCTTCTACTTCTTCTATTCCAATTATCAATTTACCCAGATTACCATTCCAATATTTAAAGGAAAAGCTTATGATTTTTTGGAGCATTCAAATAAAAACTCTACTAATCTCTTGAGATTTGTGGGAGTTAGTAAAAGAATGATAATAAGAACTAATAGATCAAGAGGAGCTATCATAATGGTCAATGTCATGGTACGGCAACTCGATAGTCAGAACATGTGGCACTTAGACTTTTCGTGCGACACTTACTCATTTAGTACCTAAGAATAAGCTAATCAATCAGTCATACACTATCTAAGTTTCAAAAATAACAAGCAACCCCATAATTTATAGCACATCGAGTGAACCATAAGTAACAAATCACACAGAGTACAAAGCAACCAAATCACATAAAAAGGCAACCAAGTTATTCACATAGATATTCAAGATGTGTTCATGCAATTTGAATAATACAGATGTATAAGCCAAAAGTAAAGAAATTCTATGGGACAATATTTTGATTGAAGAAGGGCTACTTCTTTTATTCACATATAAGAGCCTCGATTATAGACTCCCGAGTGTGTAAAAGAGGCTAAGGCCACACACTTGATCTCCTAGACAAGTGCCTTCATACCCACCTCAGGTCATTGGACACTTCCTCACTAAAGAGTATTCTGAGCCAAATCCCTATTGTCAGGAATAGACATATTTTTTTCTAATTGACATAAAGACTTTTCTCCCAACTTCTAAAAGTTCTAATGTGCCATAATACATTGACACGAAGATAAAAATCCAAGGATCACAGCCATGTGCTTAACAACTCGCACTAGAGCAGTTACCCTGGTTAAAATTACAAAAACGCCCTCAAAATGATGAAAAATCAAAAAAATAATCTACGTGAGCATTTTCCTCTAAATTCATGCTACATGATCTTCTTTTCATGCTTGATTTTTATGCCAAGTTTTGTCTAAATTTGAGCACATTTACCTTGCGAGTGCTCAAATTTGTTCACAAGTTTTGAACTATGGCATTCTCCCCCACTTGAAAATGTCGATGTTGTCAATGACGACTCAATTTGACACAGCATAAATAGAATATTTAGTTTACTTCCCCTAAGCTCCCCCCTCGACTTCTTCTTTGCTTGTCACTTTGCACTTTGCCAATGTTTGTTTTTAATATTTTAGTCTAACACTACTCCTTGAAAGTCTTTGATCTGCTCTTTTCTAACTCCTCTTAGGCTTTCCTCAACTTGTCTTTCTAACTTGTTGTTGATGACAAAAATGAGCTATCTCCATAACTCTCGAGTTAATTATCTTCATAGTTAAGCAATAGCTTGGCATTTGGGTTGCATTTACTACTAACAGGCCCCACATCTAATGTCCTATACCATCGATGTGAGAAACATAAATCTCATGCTTTGTTCAGGTAAAAGTATCACTTCTTGCTAACAAAACATGGCCTACTTACAAGTCCCATTCTTTGCTCACAAGTCTGCTCATGTGGTTTTTTAGCTATCCATCATACTTCACTACTAATCTACTACTCCAACAATACCACTCCTTGAGCATGAACTCGACACCCGCTTGGTGCCTCCACGATTACTCGAACATGATACCTTGATGGTATCCCCCTACTATGGCCAATAGGGTTAAACAAAGAGTTATCTATCACTCTTGTTCTAGCTTTTCACCTACCCGTGCTCTCAAAGGTCATTGCTACAAACTCTTCTTGTGACTAAACTCTAACACTTTCAAAGCAAAGTGAGCTATTACCGCAAGTTATCCTCGCGACTAAGTGAATGGTTTTGCACACAAGAACTTCACAATTAGATAAAAAAAAATGTAGGTGTAAGGTAACTACTCCTCAAACACATTACACCCTTCCACTTCTCAATAAACTCCTCCTTAAAAGGATTTGCCTACTTTGCACATCTCTCCTGATGTGCCTCGTCCACTACATCCTTTGCTCCTGTGCAGGGTGGTACCCTTGAACCCGTACAGCTCCTTATGTAAGTAGATCCTCAATAGGGAAGAAA
Source organism: Saraca asoca (assembly GCA_026873985.1). Lineage (NCBI taxonomy): Eukaryota > Viridiplantae > Streptophyta > Magnoliopsida > Fabales > Fabaceae > Saraca > Saraca asoca. The sequence continues at coordinate 15,592 of JANHAO010002230.1, forward strand.
TCTACCATGCTTTGCCATTGTCTCGTTACTTTTGGGAGTCTAAGTATTAGATTGCATCGATCGTAGCACAAAACTTTACCTCCCTGTCAAGATCTTCATCACCACCCTTGTTGTCTCGTTCCCCTTTCTCTTGAAGTTTGAATTGCAAGGCATTTAGGGCAACTTTATGTGGACATCCTGCCACTCTATGAGGCCCTTTGCACAAGCAACAAGTTAGGGTCTTGGACTTCCCTTTGTTTATGGATGCTTAGGATGATTCTGAACTTTGTACATGAAACGAGGCTCCTTTGCCCCCACTCTTGGAATTGTCACTCTTGCCCGACTGGCTGCTATCAACAGTATTCTAATCGCCTCTATTGGACTTCTTTTGAGGAAAGCCAATGTCGTAGTTGGATAAGCGTTCAACTGTAGTCACTGTTTCTAAAAGGCTTTCAACTCTCCTCCTTTGGAGTTCTATGGCCACTTCATATGATAAACCTTCCATAAAACAAAATAACTTATCCTTTTCAGACATATCCTTTATATCCAACATAATGGTCATGAATGCCTTCATGTAGTCCAGTACAGATCCTATTTATCTTAAGTCCCACAATTTCCTTTAAGCTAGACAGTCCACATTCTCATAATAGAAGTACACCTTCAATTCCTACTTGAGCCTTTCCCAAGTATTGACACTTCACCTTTCCTCTTGAATAGCCTGATACTTAGTCCTCCACCAGACCTTGGCGCTGTCTGTGAGGAACATGGTTACCCAATTCAGTTGTTCCTCCTTCTAAGTAATGCTAGCTACTTGGAAATATTAGTCCATATCAAATAGAAAATTCTTAACTTTCTGTGCATCCCTCTCCCCTACATATGGCCTTGGTTTGGGGATTTTCACTTTGAGGCACCACCTTCTTGCGAATTATTCCCAATGGCCATCATCAGAACCTTTACTAAGGCTACTATGTCACTCATCTTAGCACGAAGAATGGCTACTACATCCTTCACCTCATTGTTATAGTCTTTCATAGCATCCCTTAATTCTTTTTATTGCTCTCAATTGTTACAAGCCACTCAACAAATTGTGGAGATTCACTAGTTCTCATGCCTTCGACTCCCATGCTAGCTTCGAGATTTGAGACTCAATTCTCAAGAGTTTCCCAATTCATGGCCTTTCAAAAGAGTTCAGGGATATCTTCATTTTAGATACTTCTTACGGCCTTAGCTACTCCTTCGAGATTTCCAATTACTATCTCAATTGCATCAAAGTGTTCAATAGACATCATTTTCTTAGACATAGCGGCGTATAAACAAGATACAGTGGAAAACAAAGAAGTGTGGTCTCAACCACACTCTGATACTAACTGTCACGGTCCGGCAGCTTTATAGTCAAAACGTGCAGCACTTAGACTCTTTACACGATACTTACTTAATTAGTACCTAAGAATAAGCTAACCAAACGATCATACACCATCTAAGTTTTAAAAATAACGGACAACATCCATAATTTATAGTACATCGAGTCAACCATAATCAATAAATCACATAAAAGGCAACTAAGAATTCATATAGACATTCAAGTTGTGTTCATGCAATTTGAACAATACAAATGTATGTGGCCAAAAGTAAAGAAATTATGTGAAACAATATTTTGATTGAATAGGGGCTATTTCTTTTATTCACATATAAAAGCCTCGATTACAATCTCCCAAGTGTGTAGGGGAGGCTAAGGCCATACACTCGATCCCCTAGACAAGTGCCTCGATGCCCACCTCAAGTCATCGGACACTTCCTCCTAAAAAGCATTTTGAGTCAAATCCCTTTTTACAAGAGTAGATATACTTTTTTTCAGTTAACAAAAGGACTTTTCCTCTAACTCCTAAGGGTTCTAATATATTATAACACATCAGCACGAAGATAAAAATCTAAGGATCACAGCCATGTGCTAAACGACTTGCACTAGACAAGTTACCCTGGTCAAAATTACATAAACACCCTCAAATTGTAAAAAATCAAAAAAAATAATCTACATGAGCATTTTATTCCTAATTTATGCCACATAATCTTCTCTTCATGCTTGAATTTTATGCCAAGTTTCATTTAAATCTAAGTACATTTGCCTTGCCAAATTTGGTCACAAGTCCCAAATTGTAGCAGTCAACAACAAAACAAAAGGAAAATAAGCAAAACAAGCAAAAAGGTGCAAAGGTTTTATACTTCCTTCAACAAGGAGTTGACCTAACAACATTTCCAAACATCATGTTGGTAAAAACATTAAAGAAGGCATGGAAAATATTGGAAAGTAAAGTCAAGGGCTTTAACAAGGCAATTGCTGTTAAACTTCAATCTCTATGGAGAAATTTCAATACTCTAGCTATAAGGGAAGAGGAATCCATCGAAACATTCTTCTCTCATAACGTTATGGGGATACAATAGAAGAAAAGAAAATTATATAAAAAAAATCTTAAGAACTCTTCCTTCTAGATTTAATTATGTGGTGGCTACGATAGAAGTATCAAATGATTCATTAAAACTTACTCTAGTGAAATTAATGGAAATTCTAGTAGCACGTGAGAAAAGAATGCAAAAATTAGATAAACCACTAGAGCAAGCCTTCAAATCAAAATTAAATATCTACAATAATAATGGAAATAATAAAAATAGCCATAGCCAAAATCCTCAAAATAGAGGACCATTTACTAATCATGGTAGGCGAGAAGAAATTACACAAATCAAGGGAGTAATAGAGAAAAATCAAACTCCTATTACATTTTAAGCAAAAGAAATAATCATAATAAAAAAAACATTGTTGGTTCAATTGCAAAAGATGCAAAAAGCATAATCAATTTAAAAAAGATTGTTGGTATTGACAAAAACAAAAAGCTCATTTTACTAAAAATAATAAATCCCTTGATCAATTATTTTATTCTGCTTATCAAGAATCAAGGGATGTGTGGTATTTAGATAGTGGTTGTTCAAACCACACAACAAAAAAATATTTTGTTTCTTTGGATGAAAATATAAAATTCCAAGTTATACTTGGTGATAGAAAATACAAATATTCAAGGAAAAGACATTATTCCCATAAAAACTAAAGACAGCAATGAAAAATATATCCATGATTTATTTTATGTTCTAAGCCTTACACAATATTTATTAAGTGTGAGGCAATTAGTTTGAAGAGGCTATAAACTTAATTCTGATGAAGATAAACACCTTATAATTGACAAATAGTGAAAATGGCACCTAATAAAGTATTTCCTTTGATAATGTCACTGGAGCAAAAATGTGCCTTAAAATGTGCAAATGTGGATGAGTCCACATTGTGATATTTAAGATATGACCTTCTAAATTTTCATAGCCTTAAATTATTAGAACAAAAAGATTTAAGTTATTAGAACAAAAAGAAATAGTATTCAAGCTACCATTTATCTCTCGTGAAAAGAAAATTTGTGAAGGATGCATTTATAGTAAAATGCATATATTGTCATTTGCAAAGGCATCTTAGAAAGCTCAAGTTCCATATAAATTGATGCATATTGATATTTGAGGTCTTTCAATAACCTCCATTCCTGGTGAAAATTTTCTATTATTTGTTGATGATTTTACTTGCATGATGTAGACTTATTTTATTAAGCAAAAATCACATGTTTTTCAATATTTACTCAATTTAAAGCCCTTGCTGAAAAACAAAAAAGACATTATCTAAAAATTTTAAAAAATGATCATGGTAAGAATTTACTGATCAAAGATTTGTTAATTTTTATAAAGAGCATGGTCTCAAAAAAGAGTTTATTGTTTGATGTACACCATAACAAAAAGGTATTGTCAAAAGAAAAAATAAAACAATTGCTAAGATGGTATGTACCATGCTCTATGGCAAGAATTTTCCAAAATATCTATGGGTTAAGGCTATTAACATAACCATTCATATTCTTAATAGATCTCTCACAAAGGCTATAAAGAATATGATGCCTTATGAAGCTTGATTCAACAAAAAGCCAAAAATTGATTATTTCAAAATCTTTGGCTGCATTACTTATACCTACATTCTGAAAGAAAATCGAGAAAAATTAGATGAGAAAGGAGAAAAATGCATGTTTGTTGTATACAATGAAGAATCAAAAGGCTATTATCTCTATAATCCTAAATCAAAGTAGCTGATTATTTCAAGATATGTCATCTTTGATGAAGAAGCAACATAGTAATGGAGTGATGAAGCAACTAAAGCCACCTAATTCCTTGAAAAAGCCAAAGAAATAAGAATTAATCCAAGCCTAGGCATATAGTCTTCAAGTTTAAACCAAAATTTGAGTTAAGAAGAATCATCCTTATATTCATCCCCTTTAAAAAAAAGGTGACTATTATAAGATCTTTATCAAACTTGTGGTACCACGTTATTTTCTTGTGAGCCATAAAAATATGAAGAAGCAGCAAAAGAAGAAGTATGGAGACAAGCTATGGATGAGGAGACCAAGATGATACAGAAGAATCATACACGGGAGCTCATGAAAAAACCAAGAAATAAAGACATCAAAGGCCTAAAATGGGTCTACAAAATTAATTACAATGAAGATAGCACAATTCAAAAGTACAAGGCATGACTCATTGCAAAAGGATGCTCTCAACAATTAGCCATCAACTTCAGCAAAACCTTTGTTCCTATGGTATGCATGGAGACAATTAGAATGATTTTAGCACTACTTGCACAATTGAAGCTACAAGTTTACCAGTTGGATGTGAAATTAACCTTTCTTAATAAAGAAATTGAAGAAGAAGTCTACGTGGAGCAACCACAAGGGTACAAGATTCAAGGTGAAGAAGACAAGGTGGATCGCTTAAAGAAATCCTTTTTATAGACTCAAGCAAGCCCCTTGTGCATGGAATAGAAATTTTGACAAATATCTAATTAACCATGGATTCTCCAAAAGCCTAAGTGAACCATCCTTATATGTGAAAATGCATGGAGATTATTTTCTCATTCTGCACTTGCATGTGGACAACATAATCTACACTGACATTGATGCAAGGATAATCGAAGTCTTCAAGAAGACCATGATGAAGAAATACGAAATGATTGATCTTGGTCTCATGAAATATTTTCACGCAATACAAGTCAAACAAAGGCCAAGCAAATCTTCATCTCCCAGGTAAAATATGTAGATGATTTGCTAAAGAAATTCCATATGAAAGACTACAAGCCACTTTCAACACCAATGGCTTTGAAAGAGATGCTAACAAGACAAAGGGAAAAAAGAAAGTTAATGAGACAATTTATCAAAGCCTAGTGAGATCGTTAATCTATCTCACAAACACAAGGCCAGATATAGTGCATGCAGTTAGTACCATCTCCAAATACATGAGCAAGCCATGTAAGAAACGCTTCATTTCTACAAAAGAATTTTAACATATGTCAATGGTAAAAAGGCAATTAGCATTTTGTATGAATCAAAGAATAATGCCAATTTAATTGGCTACACTATTAGTGATTAGGTTGGCATTGTCAATGATTGCAAAAGTATAAGTGGATACATGTTTCTTCTAGGATCCAAAGTAATCTTATGGGCATCAAAGAAGCAAAAGATAGTAGCACTTTCATCAGCTAAAGTGGAATACATGGTAGGAACAAGTGCAGTAACAGAAGCAGTTTGGCCTAGTAGAATTTTACAAGATTTGCAACAAAGTATCAGGTCATCAACAAAAATTTATTGTGATAGTATGTCTGCAATAGCCATGACCAAGAATCCGGTATTCCACAGTCACACGAAGCATATAAAGATTTGGCATCATTTCATTCGAGAGCTCATGGAGAAGGAAGACATCAAACTTGAATTTTGTAAGACTAGAGAATAACTTATAGATATTTTCACAAAGGCAGTTTGTAATATCCTAAATTTTCTAAAATCAATTGAAGTAAAAAAATAGCTTTAAAATTTGAAAAAGGGGGAAATTAAAATTTTTAAGGAATTTGAAACTATAAATCTAAAGCCATGAGAGATCTAAACATAGTAAAAATAGACTATATAAAATTTTAAAAATATTTTTGAAATCGAATTCTTATTATGAATGTTCAAAGAACAAAATTCATATTTTTCAGATTCAATTTTCAGAAACTTCAGAAATATCGAAACTAGGGTTATAAATTTTGGATGAGTACAAAATTAGTGTTGTTACTAAGTATTTAATTCAACTAATTTTTATTAAAATTTCATGGTCATTTGTGATTGATAAATATATTAAATTTGAGCTCAAAATAGAGCAAATAGACAAAATTACTAAAAAGGGAAATGGTCAATTCGTAGTTATTAGGAAGTTGACTTACTTTTTCTCATTATACCCCTTCCTTACCCAGCTTACTCCTCTTCTTCAGCTCCCAGACTACAAAACCCATGCAAAGTTTCCTTTTTTAAGCTTGATACTTTCTCTCTCTACCTTTACTTTCCCATTCATCAAGTAAGTCCACTAACCATCCTTGTTATTTTTTTTTCAAATTTTTACTACTAAATTCTCTCTTCTTCCTTTTCATTTTGATATCAAAATTATGTTGATTCACTGAGTATAATTCAAGTTATGGATTTTTTAAGGTTACAATTATTATTCATGTCATTGTTCACTTTAAGAACCCATGCAAATTTTTTGAAGTTTTAGAGATCAAATCTTGTGTTTTTAATATGTTTCTATATAATGAAACCATAATTAAATGGTATATAATTGTTTGCTAAAAGAAAAACATTCAAATAGCTAAGAAGCTAACATGCTCTTCTCTTTGTTTGTGAAGAGTATTGAGGATTATAGGTGAGATCAAAGTGATTCAGCATATTCAGCCCACTTATGAGTAATTCTTACCATTCTTGTGAATTATTATGTGTTCCCTATTTGTGATCTATTGAACATTTGATACCAGTTGATGAAAATAAGTTTTTTTTCCGTGATTATGAGGCATAAATTGATTTTGATTGGATCTACTAATAAGATGAGTAGTTTGTTATTGAAATAGATGAGTTTTATGCATGCTTAAACTTTTAAAACATGTTATATTGAGATCCTATAGTGTAATATTAAATTAGAAGTTGTTTTTCCCTTGTTTTTCTACTGTTGCCTATAATTTCTATTAGTGTGAGTAGAATAACAACTTGTTGAACTAAACACACAATCATGCTCGCAAAAACTTAGTCGTTTTGTTCTTATGACCTGAATTGAAATTTGAACTAGATTTGTGCAATTTGAATTGATCTTTCATACTCTATTTTTCAATTTTGATCACGATCCTGATCGTATTTGTAGTTAGACTTCCTAAATAATTGCACATTTTGGCGAGCAAACTTGCATTTTTTAACTGATTTTCCTCAAGTCGAATCGAATCTTTCTCACTTGAACCCCTCAATTCTAATCATGATTCTACTTGAATTTCCTCAATAATCTTGCTCATGATTCTGATTGCACCTCCATAAATTTTTACATTGTTCAGCTCAATATCACTTCTCTCTGACCTGTACTACATTTCTTCAGTTTAATCTTATAAAGACCCTAATTAATTCTAGTATAAAAACAAAGATATCTTAAGAAAGTTACTTATAAATAAGAAAGTATTGTGGTGATTGAGAAAGCGTGTAATTATTATAATACAATTATTGTGAGTAATATTGTTATGTAAAGTGTGATAATATTCATGAAATATGGAATGGTCTATGACACATAAATGATAATGGGATGTGATAATGTGAAATTGATGTAACAATGAGAATTATATTTATTATTATGTATTGTTTAACTTGCCTTATTGCCATATGGAATGTTGAAATATAATATTACATGATTGAAACACATAGTAAGCCAAAAATAGTGGCTTCTGGCTATGAGAGCCTGATTCGGCACAATGTGTTAAGAAAATATGATATGAACTTCCTCATATATAAGTCTTTGATAATCAATATTTGCTTATGAAAGATTATATGAGAAATAGCCATCCGATTGAGGTATGAATGCACGTATATGTATACTTTTTGTTGTTTGATGAATTCATAAGTTTGGTATGTTTTATTTATTAAGCCCTAGACTTATTCTTTTGTGGATTATTTTTTAGATTCTCAAGACATTGTTGCAAACCTTTCCACTATAAAGTAAGAATGGATAACAATCTGATAGAAGGTACCACTGATATTTTCACCACCACAGTCTCAAACCCCTTAGGATTATATCAAATAAATATACAATATACAATCATCCTAAATTTAACAAGATGTGAAGTTCTCCATGATGTCGAAATCATCCCACTAAAGCTGCGCACTGTACTTCTAAGAGAGTAGGTTAAGAACTATTCATGAATTCCTAAAATTGAAGCCACCTCAATATGCAGGAATAGACTCTTCTATGGACTTGTGCAAATTTCTAGACCAAATTGAAAGGTATGGTAAGATGTTGCAATGCTCTGAACCCTTACTGATAGAATTGGTAGGGTACCAGTTGAATGATTTGGCATATTACTGGTATGTGGGGACTATTCAAGGGTGACTTGCTAATGCGAAATCATTAACCTGAGTAATGTTTCAAGAAGTTTTTATTAATAGATTCCTTCTTCCCTATGTCTGATAAGCAAATGCTCGAAGATTTGAAAATCTGAGACAAGAGAATATGCCTATAAGTGAATATGATGCCTAATTCACTCGACTCTTAGGTATACTACTCATTTGATTCCTAATGAAGCTATAAAGGTGGAAAAATTTGTACAAGTTGCAATTATTATTTTAATTGTGTTAAAGTTGATCCAAATACAATATATTAGTAAGCCATGAACCAGGCCTTGCAGACGGAGTTGAGGACTAAATAGTATCATAAGAGGGAGATGTTTTCCAACAGTAAGAAGAGAGACCAAAATGAGGGAACCAATACTGCTCAGAGTAGGAGGACAACTCTTGATCGCAGAGCACCATTAAATGGATGGAGAGAAAATTTTTCTAGATCATCTCGGTTATAGAATTTAATTATAAGAGGGAATATGGGAAGTCAATCTATTTTGACTACTTTTGTTCCATTTCCCAGAGGTAGGGAGATTTTAATGTTAACATGCTAGAATGTAAAATTTTTAATATAAGTCATCATGGACCTTGTAGAAAATATTTTGACTGGGTGTTTCCAATGTGGTCAACCTAAATATAAGGCAAGAGAATGTCCTAAGAATATGAGTACCTTAGGGTACGATGCAAATCACTAAGAAAGCCTATGAAATCAATCAACAGCACCAACTGCAGCCTTAGTAAGAGCACCAATAGCATATGGACAAAATGATAGGCAAGGTAATCGTGAAAGAAACCACAATGAAGCCACAACATGAGTTTATAATCTCACTAGACAAGAAGCCTAAGCATCGAATGCAATAATCTCAGGTATTGTGGAAATACATGGTATAAAAGTTCAGGTATTTTTTAATTCTAATGCTATTCATTCCTTTATTGTGAAGAAATTTGTTGTTTTATTAAATAAACTTAGTGAGTTGATAAAGATAGAGCTAGTGGTAATGACCCCCGTTGGCAAGACTATTGTAGCTAATCATTTATTTAAAAAGTGCACCATGATAACATGAGATAAGCAAGTCACTGCAAATGTAATTGTGTTAGATATGATTGATTACAACGTGATTCTAGGGATGGATTGGCTTTCTCCGAACCATGCATGCATGAATTGCTTTGATAAGAAGGTTATGCTTCATGTAGATGAATCCTCCTCTATAATTTTTCAAAGGGAAATGATAGTTGAGATAGCTGGGTTAATTTCAAGAGTAGGAGTATGGAAATTTTTAAATAAGGGGTGCACAACTTATTTAGCTATGGTACAAGATTTAAATTAGGTTGTCCTGAATCTGAATGAAGTTTTGATAATACAAGAATTCCTTCATGTGTTTCCTGACGAATTATTTGGATTACAGCTGGATCAGGAAATTGAATTTACTATTGATTTGATACCTAACACTGAGCCTATCTCCATTCCTCCTTATCAAATGGCACCAATGGAATTAAAGGACTTGAAAATTCACCTACAAGAACTATTTAGAGGTTTTATCCGTCCAAGTGTTTCACCATAGAGAGCACCCAGTACTTTTTGTGAAGAAGAAAAATGGATCGTTATAGTTATGTATTGATTATCGTCAACTGAATAAAGTAACCATTAAGAATAAATATCCCCTTCTCATATTGATGATTTGTTTGATCAGTTGTAAGGAGCAAAATATTTCTTAAAGATCGATTTAAGATCAGGATATCATCAATTAAAGATTCATGAAGAAGATGTACATAAAACTTTTTTTCATATACGATACGGACATTATGAATTTCTTGTAATGTCGTTTAGACTGATGAACGCCCCCAGATGCTTTTATGGATTCAATGAACTAGATTTTCAAATCATTTTGATTTAGTGATTGTATTTATTGATGATATCATGGTTTGTGAATAGTATTACAAACTCTACGAGAGTATAAGCTTTATGTGAAATTCTCCAAATGTGAATTTTTGACAACTAGTGTCAAGTTTCTTGGACATATTGTGTCACAAGAGAGAGTATGAGTTGACCCTCAAAAAATAGAAGTTGTGACCTAAACCTATAATGGTCACTAAAATTCATAGTTTTTTGGGATTAGCTGGATATTATCCAAAATTTGTCAAAGATTTCTCTGAAATCTCTACGACCAAACTAACTTGGAAGGATGCAAAGAAAGTTTCCAAAAATTAAAGAAATGTTTAACAATGGCTTCGATATTAGCATTGCCATCCAAATCAGGCGATTACATCATGTACTATAATGCTTTTCGAATTGGGCTGGGTGTGTATTGATGCAGAATGGAAGAGTAATCGCATATGCGTCGAGACAATTGAAGAAACATGAGTAGAATTATCCTACTCATGATTTAGAAATGGTGGTGATAGTTTTTGCTTTAAAAATATGGAGGCACTACCTGTATGGAGAAATATGTAAGATTTATATAGACCACAAAATTTTAAAATATAATTTTGAGCAAAAAGATCTTCATCTTCAACAACAAAGATGGATGAAGTTAGTCAAAAATTATTATTGTTTGATATTGTACCATCCTGGCAAAACAAATGCAGTGGCAGATACATTGAGTCGCAAGATGGCAAGTGGTTTAACCCATCTTCTTTCCAAAGAAGAAAAATTGATGTATTCCTACCCAAAATTTGAAAAGCTTGGTGTGCGGTTTGAAGTTCTGGACCAAACCTCAATTATAGCACATATGCCAGTATAGTCAATGATAGTAGACCAAATTAAAAAAACTCAAAGACAATATCTACAATATGCAATTCTTAAACAAAGGGGGAAACAGAACCAAATTCACATATTGTAGTTGATGAGGCAGGAGTGCTTAAGAAAAAAAGGACGATTATGAGTACCTTTAAGTGTTCATAGATATTTGTTGTATCAAGCTCATAACTTGTCATGCATGATGCACCTGAGTGTGACTAAAATGTATCATGATTTGAAAGGCATGTTCTGGTGGGAAGGCATGAAACGTGATGTATTAGAATACATAACTAAGTGTCTCACATGTCAGCAGGTGAAGGTGAAGCATCAGCAACTAGCGAAACTGTATCAATCCATTCAAATTCTAGAATGGAAATGGAAAAGTATTACAATAGATTTTTTAGTTGAATTACCATGATTCAATCTGGGTTGTGACACAATTCCAATTGAGAAATTCAACAAGTTCATAGAAATGCTTGGAGTTTATAATTTTTCTAGATTAAGGAGGAGTGTTAAAAATTATTAATCTAGAAAAATCTAGCAAATTATGGATTACATATCCATCATACTGCTTGGAGATCATGGTTGGACGACAAACCTATAGATAATCATGAAACTTAGGCCTATGTTTATTAAGAGTCCAGGTCAGTTTTGTCATCAAATAAATAATATAATATATAATCTGAAAGTGTAAGTTTGGTCCATTACACTCTATAAATACCTATGTCATCAGCCAAATGTTGCAAGATAAAAATAGAACTCAACTTTCACCTATTTTGTCTAGCTTCCTTGCAAGTTCTATTTGCCTACTCCCCCTCCCTCTCACTTCTCTTTCTATCCGTATATCACATCACACACATATACACTAAACCTATTAAATTCAGCCACCAATCTACGACACCATTCCATCCTTTTCTCACGTCACACATATTTTTTCTTCTCAATCCATTAACTCTAATACCATCACTAAGAAATACTCAGAAGCCTAATAAGAATATATGAGGGAAACAACGGCTTGATTCTTCCACAAAACTTACACTAACCCTTGAGGAAAACAGATATTTACATAAAATCTTATATATATTTTTTTGAACAGCAACAAAAAAAATGAAAACATACTAAAATCTCTGCTGCGTTATTTTGATCACATTACTAGTTTTCCATAAACTTGCCACCAACTACAAGAGGTACAAGGAACAAAGGAAAAAGTCGGCAAGAGGAAGAAAGTCAACTCATTCTAGGTAGAACAAAATTTCACAACCACAAAGAAAACAAAAGATACGTACATAAGATTATCGTATAGAATATCTGGTGTCGATGGCCAAAAATTTAATCTAGAACCTTTGTCCTGCAAGTCTATGACAGCCGCTTGCAGAGTGGGGAGGAACAACATTGGAGCTACCCAAGAACTACAGAGAACTAGAGAAAGTGATCATAGCGTCTATATGACACACCTATTACTTATATGTTCATAATCTGAATGAGAATAGTAAAAAAAAATGTTATTAATTAAAGTTTATAGTGATCCCTTAAACGTAACTAATATAATTAAGGGTGTTGATCATTTAAATTATGATCACATAAGTGAACTTGTATTACATAAATTTTACATCAATTAAATAAGTGTTTATTTAATTTATTTCTTCTTTTTTGTTAAACAAAAAATAAATAAAGAAGTTAATTGCAACATTGTGGAAATGTAGACGATGATATTGTTCAAATTAAAAATAAGAGATAAAATTACAGGACTTGTTTGAAAGTATTTTTGTTTTATTATTTTTAAAAACAGTCCTAAAAACTGTTTTGTTAAAACAAAAAAATAAAAAACTTGTTTGGATGTAAAATTTTAAGAACAGTTTTTAAAAATAAAAGAGTAGAAAACTCGTTTGGAAAAAATGTTTCAGGAAATAGTTTTAAGAACAAAAAAATAAAAAATTTGTTTGGTTGCAATAAAATAAAAATTCTTTTTTTATTGTTTTCAATTAGTAATAAATTTTATATATTTAAATAATATATATGAGATATTTTTACAAACTATTTAAATAATACATATGATAAATGTTTAAATAATGCATATGACAAATTTTTTTCAATTAGTAACATATTTTATATGTTTAATTTTTTTTATAATTACTATTATTTAAATATTAGTAATTACTTTCAGAATGATGATTAATCATTATTATAATTTATAAGATGTAATGTAAATTTAAGATGAATTTAGGAACATCTTATATTAATTTGAATGTGTAAATAATATCACTCATTTTTATGATTTGCTTCCATATCATGTCTAAGTAATAACATAATATGTCTACAGTAGATATGATGGTCTCAAACATACTGATGAGATCAGAAGTAGAAACAAAAAGAGCCAGTGACTCTTTTAGTTCCCCTGTTTCTCAAGATAAAAACTATCTACTTTGAATGCATATTAATTTTTTCAACTGTATACATTAGCATTTTTCATTTTAATGCAATTTTATTCATTTTGAATTCCCGAAATGAACAAGAAATAGTTATATATCAAAGACTACAGATGAACATGGATAAAAATTTATCCTCTTGCATACTAATTTCAAATGACTCTTAAGTAAATTATTTTGCATCTATAACAGATACCA
>JANHAO010002231.1:0-29432 GCA_026873985.1 Saraca asoca
AATGTAAATTTTGAGAACAAGTGTTTTCCTTATTTTTGAAGAAAATTAAAATATATTTAGTATTATTTACAACTTTATCATTAATAAAAACAGGTGTTCTCCTTGTTTTTTAAGAAACCTAAAAACAATTTTGCACAAAAACAAGGAAAACACCTAAATAGTATTTTTCTAAAAACTATTTTTTTAATTACACTTTTACAAAATAATTTTTTAAAAACAACTTCTAAAAATAATTTGTCAAACAAGTTTTTTTATTTTTGTAGAACAAAAAAAAATAAAAAAAATATTTTTAAAAATAAAAAAACAGGCCGCCAAACAGGTCATAATTTTTTATTTATTTTAAGGGTAATTTGTAACTTTTTTAAGGTTTGAATGTATAATTTATAAGTTGTATAAATTTTACAAGATAATTTATTACTTAGTAAAATTTTAAGGGCATAAGATGTATTTTTTTAGTTTTATTGATGAATTTTTTACTTGAATTTTATTATGATACATAAGGGTGGATATTGACCTAAAATTTTAAGGAGTCAAAATATGTAAAACATTAATTTATGAAAAAATAATGTTGAAAATACATCTTATTTGGTTATATATAATTTGAGATAACTTACAAAAATAAATTTTGTTTATATAAAAATATTTGTGAATATAGTTGAAAAAAATTACAAAGAAAAGGTAATAGATGAAAGAACACAGCAAATGCCTTTCTAAATTCTAATCACGCAAATAGATTTTTGGTTTGAAAGTCTTTTCAACTTAAAATATTGGTAAACCCAATTAAAATTTATTGGATTATGTCTTATTAAGGTTAATTATATATTATAAGTTTCACATTTAAATGAATAAGGAATAAAATATATTTTGAAGAACTAAATGACTTAAATTTTTTTTTACACATATTATATAGGAAAAGCTATGGAGGATCATCCAATGGTGCTGAAAATATAATATTTAGTATATATGTTTTTAACAAATTGATGTGCTTTTTTTAATTTATTTTAAAAATTTTATGATGAACTGAGAGTGAAAAATAAAAGTAAATAATCTTTTGAAAATTTTATATTCCCAATTATATAATACTAATACATAATTCTATAAATTTTTGAGACCTATGACCATTCCCATTATCCCTATCAATGCTTCTTTAGTTAGATAGAATTAAAAGAAATACAATATAAATATATAATATTATGTTTGATTAGATTGAAATGAGAATAGAATGAAATGACTATTCTATAATTTTACTTAGTATATCATAGTAACAGAATGATCATTTATTCTATTTTTATGTTTGGTAAACAAAATAATGCAAAAAATAAAAAAAAG
This sequence comes from Saraca asoca, assembly GCA_026873985.1. Lineage (NCBI taxonomy): Eukaryota > Viridiplantae > Streptophyta > Magnoliopsida > Fabales > Fabaceae > Saraca > Saraca asoca. Next base: position 1,330 of record JANHAO010002231.1, read on the forward strand.
TAATTAATGACAATAATATCTTTCTAAAAAATAATAAATATCTATTCAATTTAATAATTTAAATCAAATATTGCATTATATAATTTAATATAATAAAAATATATTTATATGACAAATAATAAAAAAAAGATCACATTTAAAATTCTATAATCAAAATAATTAACAAAATTTTTCTTATGATATGAGTACAATAAATTCTAATTCATTATTTCACATTAAATAGTTTTGTATAATTTTGAATTAACAAAAAATATATTATTTTAAATTTTATTATTGAAATATAATTATCAAAATATTTTTATGATAAAAGTATTGAAAAATTGGCATTAATTTAATATAAGAATAATTTTGAAATATATAAAAAATATAAGGAATAAAAAAAGTTATTCCTTAAATAATAAAATGCTTATTCCATTACTTTATAATGAAATGAAGATTCTATCATTTGGCATAGTGATCATTCCATAGGGAATGAGCACTTTTTACTCTGTAGGTAATATTTGGTTTGTGAAATTATATATTTTTTGGAATATTAACATTTTCAAAATTATAATTTCTGAAAATGTCACATTACTATGTTTGATTCAATTAAAAAGATTCTTAGAAATATTATAATATTATATTTTAATCAATTTATATATTTTTAAAATGTTGTCAAATTACTCAAAATATCTTTATTGAAAATAAAATGGTCTAACACTGGAAAGTTGATTGATTAAGATGGTATACGATAGTTAATTGTAAAAAATAATAGTCGACAATGGTCAATAACGAAAAATAGTATAGGTAGTGATTAATAGTGATTAATGACAATTGATAGTGGTCAACAGCGGAGGCCGGTGGTGATAACAGGTTGTGGACGGTGGTAAATGATAATGGGTGGTAGTGGATCGTTGTCAATGATAATGAGTGGATGATGGTCAATAATAGTAAGTGGTTAGCGATGATTAATGATAGTAAGTGATGGTAGAAGATAGTCAATGACGACGGTAATAGTGGATTAAGGTAATAAGATATTAATAGAATAATGAATAAAATAATTTTTTTATTTGATTAAAATATTCTCATGTCATAAAAATATAATATCCAACTTTCATATGTGAATATTTTTCTGTAAATACAAACATTTCTAAATAAATTTTTTTAAATTTTAAATTAAATATAAGAATTTAATATTTATTTAGAATATTCCTAAAAATGCAACCAAGATTTTGCGAACCAAATATCACCATAATATTTTTAGCCATTCAAATTTTCATTGTCGTTGTATACCATTCCATTGAATCAAATTTGCTCCAACTCGACCAATAATGGTATGTGCATGTGGCTATTGTGATTATTTTTTTTACAAGATTGAAAGAGAGACTCGAATAAGATTTCATACAAACTATTCAGGCCAATTACTATTAATGCACTCGTGGTGGCTGTGCATCAATGGCTTTGCAAGTTTTTTATTTTTTATTTTTTTTGTTAGTATATACTCATATAACAAATCTTGTAAATGTATTGTAAAAGTAGTAATTTTATACAAATTATACATATAATAATTATGTAGAAATTTTATAACCATATCAATTAATTTTATAACCATATCAATTAAGTTATAGTACAGATATCTTAAAAAAAATTATGAAAAATTTTTATGATAGAATTGCAAGATGTACATAAATTTCTTATATTTCTTGAAAAAAAATACCCCATTATTTGGATATTAAGATAAGATACATGATTTTTTTGGGATTTAATATAAGTTAAATATTTTATTTCATTTTCTTGATAATTCTTATTTTAATTGTATTGATGTTATTAGGAAATCTTTTAAATTGATCAAGAATTTCTATTTTCTTTCTTTTAACTTAATCATAACAACAATAAATAATAATTATAATAATATGAAAAGGGAGTGCTTCTAAAGCAACTTGAAAATTCTATTTACTGCCAAGCAAAAAATCATCACTAAACCTTCTTTGGTCACTAGGCAACATTGACTTTGCTAATAAAGAGTTTCATTTTCCAAGTATAACATCTCTTCACCGAAATCTTCTTAGGTCGTTTTAACTTATGCTTTTCAGCATATTACTTAAATCCTCAATCATTATATCGGATTACACAAACGTTCATTTGAAACTTATGAAAATAATACTTGATTTCATTATAGAATAAGTTCTTTTTCAAATGATGTTTAAATTTAAATTAAAGAAAATTATTTCATTTCATTTTATTTTTCTAATCATTTATGCTTCAACTACATTATTCTATTATAAAATCATTCAAATTCGTCAAAGATTTCACTGGAATCATTCTATATAGCGTAAACATATGCAATATCAATAATTTTACTATTATTTAACATTTTATTTACTATAATATCACTTAAATCTATTTTTTAATTAAATTTTATGTATTTTTCACTACATTTCACGTAAATGAATTAATTTATAAATCAATTGAAATCATTATTTTTTTATATTATTTTCAAACATTAAAATTCATTTGCAAATAAATTGAAATCATTTCTAGTGAAATTGATTGTATTTAGTATTGAACTAATATTATGCACTAGTATAGTCAATCAATTTATTATGAGTTGGATTACCAAAAATCAAATAATATTGTTTGTTTATTAGTCTAAATAGGTAATCATATTGTTATTGGGCTTTAGTATGACACTTAAACAATTAGAGGATCTATTGTTATGTGAGTTTTGTTTGTTGAGTTACTGATAATGGAAAGGCTAGCCCCTTCCATTCCCATAAGGAAAGGTCCCTTCTCTTACCCCATATATTAATGTTGTTGCCTTGTTCCGATAACAAACTCTAATAGAAGAATAACATTTAGGACAGATAAGAGTTCATCTCTTCTTTCTTATCTATTCTTTTTTCTTTCTTTTTTCTAGACCTGCACATAGGCCAAACAGGTCAAGCTTAAGCCAAAGCTCATAAGATATAATGAGCTTTGGATCTAAGCCCAAACCCAAGCCCAAATAATTTAAGCTCATTTACAAATTAAGGCCTAGACCCATGAGTATGGGCAAAATCCAAATTTAAGCCCATGAGCCCAATATCATGGACCATTTATTCACTAAAAATAGTATAGAAGAAAATGATAAATTATTTAAGTGTAAAATATAATTAAGTTTGCAAAGTAGTAAAATAATATTTTACTTTAATTAAAATAAAAATAAAAATTTTATTTAATTATTATAGATAACAACATTTATTTTATATTCTAATTTTATTTTTTGATACACTTAATAAGAGTTAATATTAATAGAATAACTAAAATATATAGATATATATAAACATAAGTTTTGTTATTTTTATAAATTTCCTAATAACTTCTCATCAATATAATACAATCAACTAATAATTTTATATTCTTCATATAATAATTTACAAATATTATATAATTAACCAACAATATTGTTGTATAATACACGTAATTATATAATTGTAGGAATTGAAAAGTATTTAGATTAGAAAGGAAAATAAACAATAAATAGGAAATTCTAGTATTATTTTCAAGAATATTTTGAATCATTAAATATTCTTGAATGTAAAATATGACATCTTTGTCATTAATCTGACTGTTAATGAAGATATGAATTAAAGCATTAAAAAAGATGATAATGATCTCATAAGGAAAAATGATTCTTCTTATAACAATCAAGGTTTGTTATTTTATTATAGAATATTTGATTTAATTATAACTATTTTACCTTTTTTTATTACTCTCTTAGTTTCATGTATAAGTTAATAGATTTATATCTTGCCTGCTTTTTTTAATTAATTTCTAACTTCAAAATTTTCTTTGGGAAGAGAAGTAACCTATTGCTTCTTTTCACATTTGAATTCTAGTCTAGTATTAATTGAAAAAAAGTGACACCAAATAAGCTATTAGTAACAATAACTTGTATTTAAAACTATAATATATACTTACGATATGGGAAATTACATGCATCATGAATATCTTTTATATTAAATTTTAAATCAAGAGAAATTTCTTACTTGAAAAAAAAAAGAGATATATTGATGCAAACAAGTGTTTTCTTTTAGAAATAAAATAAAATATTTACTTTATTCTTTTTTATTGATTAATGCATAGTATGCATCAGTAAATAAAAGAATTGAAAAATCAAAAATTCTGACATTTATCTTTTTACTAAAAATGAAAAGCTTGTCACTATATAGTTAATTTCACTAAATAATGTTATTTTCTATAAGGATATTTATCTTATACTATAATTTATTATATACTATATTCTTTTTTTAAAAAAATACTTGCATATACAATGTATTATAATAATTATAAAAAAATAATATTTGAAATATTAAATTAATTAATTTTAAATTATTAATTAAAAATTTTTAAAAAAATTTTATAAATGTATTTAGGAATTGGGCTAGGACTTAGCCTGTGATTTACAAAGATTCAACTCATTTGATGAACTTAAGCCTATAATTCAATATAATGAATTGGGCCAATAGCCTATTGGGCATAGTCTAATAAGCCCCCGAGCCTTCAAGCCATGAATACCTCTACTTTTTTCTTATAAGTATCATAGAAAAAGATCATAGATAATGATAACAAATATCAAATTATCATTAAATGTGTATTCAATTATAAATTTATTATTTTACAATATATGTTATAAGACGTGATTAGTTGAGGTTGGCATGATTACAATACCAAATGGATTGATGCAGCCAATTTCTACCATGATTTCATTGTATTCTTAATCTTAGGAACTTCCTTAAAGGTTAGTGCTTTTGCTCATACTAGTCACAATCTCTATTAAGTTGATGTGTTGTGGGTATACTACCTATAATGATAATAAAATGGGTAGGGTACGCAAATTCTCTTTAATAAGGTTATGCTTTACTTTCTCTTACATGATACGAGAGGAAGGCATAGAGGGACATACCCAACAGCTATAGAAAGGCACTGACCTTTCTACCTCATGCTCTCCCTCTTATCTCACTCATTCCCACACGTGTGGTTGATTCCAACAAATAATTGATATGTGTTAAGTGTGTGATCAAGTATAAATAATTTGCTTCTCAACCAAATACATATGGCACACGAAGAAAAGGGAATTTTGCATATAATCCAGCTTCGGCTTTGATATATATATATATATAACTAAAGTGGCATAATTTGCTGTGAGAATTATATTTATGAAGTTATTTTGAGATATTTGAGAATGTGAATTGTGTATGGGAGTTTCATATTCCTCTCATTTTAAATTATGCTCTATATTTTATGAGAATTATTTGTGTAAATACAATTTATATATTTATATGGTAGTTTCTTGTCTAAATTACTATTGATTATTTTGGTATGATTGAAATTATATTAATTTTGGATTTAATCATATAAAATATTGTGTAAATTAAACTGTCAATTATGTAAATATTATGGATAAGTGACAAAATATGACATTTTAATATTATATCTTATGATTTGATATGAGGTGAAATTTTCCTGAACAAATCATGAAGGAAATTCAGCAAGAGTTCTCCAATGATATGTGTGGCACCTCTAAATATAGCAAATATGAGCCAGCTATTGAACTTTACAAATGCAATCTGCAAGGACACTGAGTTAAGAAAACATTGGGAGATCCAGATAAAAAGATAAGTAAGACAGATATAGCCGTTTGGTTAGAAACAGAGTATCATCATTCACACCACAAATAAGAAGGCTTGAATCATGTATAGAAGCAATTGTCAAAAACTTGAGGAGAAATTGCTAAAAATCATGTATTAGCATTGTTAAAATATCCTTGTCAATTGCTTGTATTTAGGAGTTATTTTTAAAAACTACAGTACAAATGCACATAAATAATTTTATTATGCAAGCTCTACAATATAAATTTGAGTGTTCCTCAGCAAAGTAAACTGAAAACCTCTAGCCTTGTGTCCCTTTTCGCTGTCATTTTCTCTTGCGTTTATTTTACTCTCACTATCAACATTTTAATGATTAATGCATGAAAGATGGAAAAGTTAAACTAATACACTCTCTAAGTTTTACTCCTCCCTCACTTTTTTATGTAATTTTCAAAAGAAAGTAATTAAATGGCAGGTATAGGCATAATATTTCAAAATATAAACAATCCTTGTTTGACAAAATTGACAATGATGGTGATGCATTCAATCTATGTACCTTAAGCTTGTTCAATATCTGGGCGGCATGGCAATTGGAACTATTTTTTAAATCCTCAAAAAACCTCTCATCGGCTACTTGCTTCAGCAATTTCCAATGAAACTGACTTTCTTGACTGCTTGATGTGAAGTCATCCTTACCTCCCATTTCTTCACCACAATAACAATGAGTACCATAATTGTCAATCAACCTGAAAAATCATGTTTTGCTTTGTGCACCACACAGGTCCAAAGCAACATAAAGATCATACTGGTACTTACCAAAGAAAGAGAATGCCAACACAATTTACCAGCAGGGTTGAGTTGATCACTGCAATATTCAGGTTGTTTGCTGAATTAATCTTTCAACACATTTTAAAATTATAATTCATTGCACATCTAAAATTAAAGAGACAAAAAGGGAACAAATTATAGACAGATGGAATGAAGAGTTGTAATATGACATGGAATATTCGCAGGAAAAAAGAAAAAATATCCCTGTATGGATAGTAAGATACACTTGCTTCCCATGCTATTACATTTTCTGTGTTTCCAATCTTGCAAGTATAGAATCTGATTAGTCAAAATTAGAGAGTTGCCAATCTTTTACTTGCTTGGGTGTTAATAGTCAATATAAAAATTTCAAAACAAACATGACTTGAATGTGCTAAATCATTTTTAGCAGCAAGATCTGTAATATCTATAAAACAAATATTAATAAGTGAATAAACAATGTATCATCACATCTTGAATTATTAGCAGGTTGAACAATGGCCATTGAACTTCTTTGTGTGCATCCGATAATTTTATGACAGCATGCCTATAGAAGAACACCAGTAGAGGTGTAGGAAAACTAGATAATTTAATCAAGTCAGAATGCATCTGCAGAGCTAGAACAAACAAAAAGTCCAAAATCTCCAACCAAAAAAAAACTGTAGCAAAGACAATCGAAAAGCTTGTGTATATGTAGCAAGTTCAAGAATTCCAACCAGAAAAATTAATAATTAAATAAGAAGAAACATTTTCAAATAATTTAGCCATACCCTAGAGAATCATTTGTCAAATTTATCAAGGAAACAAGTTGACCAGTTAACTACAAAAATAAAAAATATACAAATAAGAAAGGACTTCCCTTGTCTCAATAGTTATACCAACATCAACCTAAGATACAAACTTCAGTAGAACACCATCAAATTTTAAATTCAGCAGCAAAAAATTAAGCACAACAGAGATAAATTATCAAACTCATTGCCAGTGCACAAAAACAGTGGCGGACCCATGTGGGGCCCAGTAAGGCTCAAGCCCCCACTCAATTTTTTTAAATATATATTGTAATACTAAAAGAAAAATGGTAGAAGGACTAAATTGAAAATTCGACAGGGATTAAATTGAAAAATTCTCTAAAGATGAGCCCTAGTGAAAGGAAGTAGAAAATTTAGGGGCCAAATTACAAATTTTCCTATTCTGGAGAACAGGCCTAGCCCCCACTGGTTGGGAATCCTGTGTCCGCCCCTACACAAAAATGTAAGCTTTTCACAACAATGCATACTATGAGACTGGCTTTTGATAGTTTTCTCAAGAGAAAAATTCTATATTCCAAGTACTGTATTTGAATTTATAAACATCATTATCACAAAAGCACAAAATTGTGACAGGAAATAAACTGCTGCACTAATCAGAAAAGCGTTACAGATTTGAGACCTTCCACATTATGGTCATGCTACCTCAGAGCCTGCACTCAGTTTAGGCAAATGAACTGATATTTTTAGTCTCCACAACCTCTGTTTCCATCTCCTTAACTGCTTTAATCAGGGCCCTAGTAATAACCTTGAGATATAAGCCATCCTCTTTCATTTCCTCTTGCAACTTCTCTGCCATTTCCCAATCCAAAGTCTTCAGACAGAGAGACTGTATCAACTTCTCATATTCATCAACAGTGGGTTGGACACCATGATCCTTCATCTCAGCAAACAACTCCAAAGCTTTGTCAAACTGCTCAAGGTTGCAATATCCACGAATTAGAGTATGGTATGTTAAAGGACTAAACTTAGAATGCCTCTCTTTTGCTTCTGCGAAGACCTTCAAAGCCAGTTCCATCTCACCACAATTTGAATAGCCACTTATAAGAACAGTATATGTGTGAATGTCTGGTTTTAAACCTCTACTTTCCATAAGCGTCTTCATCTCTGATGCCTTCCCCATGTCTCCAACTTTAGTATACTCTGTGATAACAGAATTAAAAATACCATTTCCGGGTGGTGGACCCTCTGCAATCATTTTTGAGATCAACTGCTTGGCTTGCTCAACATCTTTAATCCTACACAAGGCACAAACAACGGCTGAAAATGGCTTTCTTGAATGTTTTTTCCTCTCCTTAGGGATATCATTCAACATCTCCAAAGCTAATTGTGCAGTTTCATTTTCTTTACAAAGTTTACGAGCCAAAAAGTTAAATGAAGACATAGGTAGGTGCTGGTCTTTCTCTATTGCTGCTGCATACACTGCATGGGCACATTTAGTCTTCTTTGCCTTGCAAAACCAACATATCATCTTATCAACTTTCTCCATGTCGGGTAGGACTTTAGCATCAAGCATCTTTTCACAAACAGACCAAGCCCAATCAAAAGTTGATCGCCTACAAAAAGCTTCAATTGCAAAGTAATAAGAGTCTGCATTTGGCACACATCCAAATTCCTCAAAATTATCCAGCACTTCCAACACAGTCGTTGGCTTGCCTTTTTTTGAGAGCGAAATGATCAATTCATTGAGAATCTCCACATTGAGTACCTTTTTCTCTTGGTGGCTGATACCCTTGAGGAAGTCCCATAGAGAGTAGATTTCTTTCTTCCTAAGGCCACTACATACTGTCAGAACAAGTGATTTTACAACACGGGATGTGACCTTAAATGATTTCTCCTTCCGAGCCCAATTGAAAAACCTTATCAGATTATCACCCAAAACAAGTGGGGTTTCAGTTAGTCTCAACATAAACTCCTCATGTAAAGTCAAATCCATGTCACCAATAATTGACTCCAAAGACCCATCAGCACTACTTTGGAGAACAGGCAGCAAATTCTCCAACTTCGCCGCATCAATATCATAAACCGCCTCCTGCTCTTCATCAAAAGCATCCATCTGTAAATCGCCATTTTCTTCAATGGATTCCTCCAAATCTTCGGCAATTCCATCGAAAGGAACATCATTCTTCATCCGGGTATTATCATTTTCATCATTTCCTACAAGGGTATTGTAATTTTCATCAACAACCTTACAAAAATGTATTGAAACCTCATGATTCTCACCACGAGAAAGTGAATCATCAACATTAGAATCAGTAGGTTGTAATTCAAGTTGTGAGATTTCAGCTGAAGTAGAATGCTGAGAGAAGAAGCGAAGGTTCTGGCGGAGAACACCAGAACAAGATGTTTGCAGAAAACTCCATTTAGACGAACAAGGAGGAGATTCAAGTGGATTTATCGAGTTAGAGAAAGTGACTTTAGAAACATGGCACCGAGAGAAGCTGCGAGTGGCGTGTCTAGAGAGAGTAGCACTTGCAAACGCCGATCTCCACATCCTTGAAGTGAACGAGCGTTGCCATCAGAATTGGTGTTTAGGGTGAATTTATAGAATTAGGAAGTGTGTGAAATGTGAATTAGGAAGTCAAAGTACCATTTACAGAATTAGGGTGAATGCAAGTGTGTGAAATGTGAATTTATGAGAAAAAAATTAATGAGAATGAGCTTCTGGTTGGATGCGCGTAATCATTAATTAATATCACCTTTTGAAAAGTTTTTTTTAATGATGTTATATTAGTCTTATTTATTATGTCACAAAATCAACACTTTGAGATTTTATGCGTTACTAATTTTTATTTTCTTCCTTTAATTTTTGAAAATTGAGGAAAAAAATATTAATATCAAATTTTAATTAATCTCATAGAATTAAATTACTATTGTCATTTATATCTTAAGCTTAACAATTTTATTTTTATTTTTCATTACTTATCTATTCTTATTTTTTCTTTTGAATTTTTTAAAATTGAGAGGGGGATAATCAGAAAATTAAATTCTAATTAATCACCTAAACTTAATTTTTTATCATTATGTCTATCATAAATTTTTAATTTAAAATTTTTTTATCAAATTTTACTGATTATTTATCTTTGTTTTTTCCACTATTTGTTTTAAAAAAAATTGAAAGATAAGAAATACAAAATCAAATCTTAATTGATGTTTAAAAATTAAATTTTTATCATTATTTTGATATTTAATATAATTTTTTATTAACTTTTTGATTGAAATTTATTGTTTACTGTTAAATATTGGTTTTCTTTCATCAAATTATAATTTTTTTTATAAACGACAAAATTTTGAATATTTCACTAAGTAAATAAAAAATATTATTATTCTTTAAAATTTATATTTAGTTACTGTATTTTAAATTATTTTATAGTTGTTTCAAACATTCATTATATGTAAATATTATTATATATTTAATAAAATATAATAGTATTTTATAACTAAACCATGTATTTTATGGATATTATTTTAGTTTGAGATAAGTTACAAAAATGAATTTTATTTATATGAAAAATATTCGTAAATATAGTAAAAATTTACATATAGAAGGTGAGTTATATGCTTATATACATGCTTGTAAAAATATATATCGATATTTGCTCTTGTAATTTTTGTAAAATTTTTTTATTTTTTAAATTTTTTATTAAAAATTGTAACTTTTATATAAAATATGAAAAAAATTTAAGAATTTTTTATATAATTTTGAATGATGAAATTGAAATTTTCTTTTATATTTATGCCACGTAAAATCTATACAAGTTATAACTTCAAGTGAAAAAATTACAAAATTTTTATGATTCTGTATTGAATTTTAATAAAAACTTATAAAATTTTTAAATATGTAGAGAGTGCAGCATAGTTATAATAGTTAATTTACATTTAAACTACATGCAATAATATCTTAATAATTATTAATTATAATTTTTGTCTTTATTTTTTTATAGTATACTATTTATTTTTATCAGATTAAAAGATATTAATGTAATTAAATAATTAGGTAAACTTAAAATTGATTTACATTTAATTTGTTAAAGATAATCATATAATGAGATTTATTGATACATAATTGAAAATATTCAAATCTGATTCTATAGTTTATATATAAAACTTCTTATTCTTTAATTTTACACATTTTTTAAAAAATTAAATAAGAAATTTGATATATCATAATTTTATATTTTTAACTTTTTATCTGTATTAAATAATTTATATATAAGTAAATAATTATATTTGTATAGAAGTATTTATAAAGATATGATTTGTAATATCTAATCTTGACTTAATATATAATGTTTATACAAAATCTCATTTGATATTTTATAATTTCTTCTTTTTAATTTTTTTTCATTTGTGAGTATTTATTACAACTACAATTTAAAATATTCTTAAAATTTAAAAAAATTAAAATATATATTTTCTTGAAGATAATATTAGTTATGATATTTACATATTAACATAGCTAAAAAATAGTTTGAAGGTGTGCATGTAGTCTTATTAATTAAATAATTAAATTTTCTTATTTGAAATATTTAATTTAAAATTTTAAACAAAATAGTTTATAAATAAGTTCACTTAAGTATTAATATATTAAGAAAATACTTTTGAAAAGATGAAAAAATTTAAATGATAAATTTAATTAATTTAAAATATTAATATAACAACTTTATCAAATTAAAAGAAATAAAATATTACAATTAATATGAATATAATTATGTTAATTATATATAGTCATATAATAGATAAAAATATGATGATAATTTATTTATATTTAATTATATTATAATTTAAAATTTAAATTTATATTACAAATTATTATAAAATAAAACTAATTAAACACGTACTTACATGAGTTATAAACTAATCATTTTATATTAGGGTGCTTAATTTATCAAATAATCAATTATGTTAGTGGCCAATAAATATAAACTTACAAACTTACAAGAGTAATTAGTTTTCAACATTGCGTGAGACTTATCAATATCATAGCCTCACACGATTTACACAAAAATTTAGGGGCCTTTCTGCAAATATTCAATAACAAATTAAGTGGGTAGCCATCATATTAGATGAAGGGTTGAGGTTGTTTTATAATTGTGTAAAGCATATGATGATGCCACATAAGCATGCTGCGTTGCATGCGGCAAATTTCCCTGTTGCATCGTAGAATTTGGCCAATACAAATTGTAAAAATTTTAAGTGGATAGCACGTAAAAGAGGTTTCGAGGGGCAAATGACTTATAAAATTTTTTAACCCTAATTATATTTTATTAATATATGATTTTATAATGATAAAATTAATAATTTTATTGTTTAAAAATAATATGTGAAAAATAAAATTATATAGATAAAATATTATTAAATATTGTTATAATATTTTTATTATTGGGTGATTATTTTTATTAATGTCTTAATTTTATCCTTTTAAACTTTTTGAAAGAATATGGCTACTCTTCCAATCCCTGATTCCCTGCCAACCTCGGTCCACATGTAAATGTTATAAAATTTTTTTGACTAAAATAATATTTTAATTTATCACATATATAAATTTTATTTTTATTTAATTATTATTTAATTTTTATTTTAGATTTGATTCTTAGTATATCCAATTTTGATTTAATTAGGACTTTTTTCTTTTTCATTTACCGTTAACTTTATTAAAATCTGATCCAATACATTTTAATACTTACCTAATATCCTTAATATTATAAATTTATTTTGTAATTTTAATTTAAAAGTAGGATATACGATAAGTGTTTTAATCTTTTTATCATTTAATATATATTTTAATTTATATGACCGCTTAATCTTCTTATTTTTCTAATAATATAAAATTTATAATACTCACTCTCATCTTAATGTTACAATGTAAAGTGTAATCGAATTGTCAAAATAGAGTAATTGAAAATCTTTTTTAATTTTTTAAATTTTTTCTTTTCTTTAATTTACATTATAGATAGAACTTATATATTTAATCTATTTTAATAATAATTTTTATTTGAATTATTTATAATAGATTTCTAATTTAATTTTTTAATTTTACCGTTATTAAACTATTGACTTATTAATTTACTTTTTTTAATTTTCTAAATTATCAAATAATATTTTAATTTCAAATTTTTAATCATCTTATATTCTTAATAATATAAAAATCACAGCACTTATTCTTACTTAAACGTTATTACATAGCAAATGTGCTTAACTTGTCAAAAGAAAACAAATGAGAAAAATTTTAATTTTTTTATTTTTTCTTCTCTTTAATTTAAATGAAAGATAAAAATTATATATTTATCTATTTTAATAATAATTAATTATTTAAATTATCTATACTTAATTTCTAATTTAATTTTACTATTATTAAATTATTGACTTGTTAATTTATTTTTTTAATTTTCTAAATTATCAAATAATATTTTAATTTTAAATTTTAATATTTTAATTATTTATTTATTTAGTGAATAAAAATTTGGTATTTTAATATTATTAAAATATTTTTCATCTTTGAATTTTGTGATATTATATTTAAAAAAATTAAAAATATTTTAATATTTTAGTGAGTAACATAATTTAAAATTTAAATAATTTTAATAATATATCATTTCATTTTTAAATTATAAATCACTTTCATAAATATTATATATCCTCATTAGAAATTATATATTTTAAAAAATATTTAATAAAATTATCTACACCTATTTTTTAGTCTAAATTCATTAATAAACTTCAATTTAAATTATTTATGTATGTATTAAATAATTTATATATAATAAATAATTATATTTATATAAAAATTAAATACTTATTAACACATTATTAATAATATCTAATTATAATTTAATAGATAATATCTATTTAAAAATTATCACTCTTTAAATTTTTATATATCTTTAAATATTAATTACTAAATTTCATATTTTATAATTTTTTATTTTAAAATTTTTATCAACTTTTGAGTAGTTATAATAATTTTAATTTAAAATATTTTTAAAATATATATTTTAAAGATAATATATTAGTTATAATAATGTATAAATTTTTATTAATTAGATAATTAAATCTTCTAATTTTCTTGTATAAAGTACTTAATTTAATTTTTTAAATAAAATAATTTATAAATAAATTCATCTAAATATTAATATATTAAGAAAAAATTTTAAAAAGATGAAAAATTTAAATGATAAATTTAATTAATTTGAAATATTAATATATTAATTTTATTAGATTAAAAGAAATATAGTATTTTTTTATAAAAATAAATACATTTATATTAATTGTATAATCATTTAATAGATGAAATATAATAATAATTTATTAATATTAAACATATTATATTTTATAATCTAAATTTATATTATAAATTATTATCAAATAAAATTATTATATCAGTGTATTACATGAAATACAAACTAGTATAAATTATATTTCACATAAATATTGGGTGGTATTATATAAAATTTTAGATTTATATATTATTATCTTAATTAATATGATGTGAAATAGATAGTTGAAAAAATTTAATTAAAAGAAATGAAATTTATTAAGAATTATATCGAAAATAAAAATTAAATAGGGATTAAGTTAGAAAAATTTGGCTATAGATGACCATTAAAATAATGTTTTATTTTTTTTTTATGGCGGTGAAAGGGAGGCTTGAATAAGATTTCGTACAAACTATCCAACTCAATTATTATTAATCCATTCTCAGTGGCTCTATAAGTTCATTTATTGATTTTTGTTATATTATAATATGTAGCGGTTCAACAAATTTTGTAAATGCACTGTAAAAAACAAATAAATTCTGCGTCTAATAAATATTGGTAAAAAGTTACAATTATATTAATTAAGTTTATTTTACAAATATTTAAAAAATTATGAAAAAAAAAGCAAGATATATACATAAATTTCTCACATTTCTTGAGAAAAAAACTACCCTTATTATTTTTGATATTAAAGTAAGATATATGAATTATTATTATCATTGTTATTATTATTATTAACTAAGATACATGAAGTTTTAAAACGGGCAAAATTGCAGCTTGTTATTGTTCCAAGTTGAAGCTGAAGTGGAAACTCTGAGAATTCACAGACAGATCTGGCCATCGTCTTCCCTCTTCATCCTATCCTTCCCCTCACGCGTTTTTCCTTCTCACTCTTCTCAGTCCATTTCGTCAAACCCTTTATGTTTCGCTATCTAAACCCCCCTCTCTCTCTCTCTCTTCGCGTTTCGGTGGATCTCTTCCTCTGAAACAGACTCCAATTGAGCTTGCATTATTAGCTAGATACTTGAGATCAATGCAATAATGGGGAAAGCTTCGGTAATCATCTATGTCACCGTAGCAGTTCTACTCCTATTGTTCCTCTCCCATTCCCCAGAGAAACACCCAAACCGACGCCATCGCCGCTTAAGGCTTCGTTCCAACGTCACGATAACCTCACCAACTCAATCTCATCATCACACCCACCATGAGCCGGTGGCATTTGATCCACTTGTCGCTGAGCTCGAACGCCGCCGTGAAGATAAGCAATGGGAAAAGCAGTATTTTGAACAGTCTCACCCGGAATTTGCGACTCACGATTCTGCGCCAGGTGAAGAGTCGCAGCCTGAGTGGGAGGATTTCATGGATGCTGAAGACTATTTGAATAATGAGGAGAAGTTCAATGTTACCAGTAGGTTGATTTTGCTATTCCCGAAGATTGATGCGGACCCAGTTGATGGGTTCGTCAGTGAGCACGAGTTGACTGAATGGAACTTGCAGCAGGCCCAGAGGGAGGTTCTGCATCGGACCCAGAGAGAATTGGAGCTTCATGATAAGAACCATGATGGGTTTGTTTCGTTCTCTGAGTACGATCCTCCTAGTTGGGTTCAAAATGCAGGTTTTGTTTCTGTTTTTGGCTTTTAGAACTTTATTTGCGGTTGGTTTCTTTCCTGGCATATGTGAAAGCTAAGATGTTTTCTTCAAGATCTGTTTAATGGTCCTTTTAGTGGTTAGATTTGTTCTATGTACTTTCGAAATTCATAATGCTTTGTTTTCCAAGTTATGGGTTTTGGCTGTAATTAACTATACTGCTATGAAAGAATTAGTCTTAAACCATCTGCTGTGGGATTAATAATTGCCTTCAAATATACTATTGTTTTATTTGTATTTAACAATTCTTGATCATTAGTTCTTTCCTTAATTGTTTGCGGGTATATTTAGGGAGTAACTCTAAGATGGTAAATGTTTACTATATTTCCTGTCAACAGTGTGGCTGTAGTGATTTTGGTTCTTTGGACTTATATCTTGAATGGTCCAGGTAATGATTCTTTCGGTTATGATATGGGTTGGTGGAAAGAAGAGCATTTCAATGCATCGGATATGGATGGGGATGGTCTTCTAAACTTAACTGAATTCAATGAGTGAGCTCCCGATTGTGTTTATGCATTGTATATGCTAATGCTTGATGATTCTCTTCCCCTAATACTAATGCTTTGTCGTTACTTTTTTTTTTATCTTCTAGCTTTCTGCACCCAGCTGACAGCAAAAACCCAAAGCTACATCAATGGTTGTGTAAGGAGGAAGTAAGGTGAGTCAAAAGTTATAGAAATCTATGCTCCACTTTCATATAAGTTTTTTGGTAGACAGGTGCTTCTGTATCATTCTGGTGAGGCACGTGGTTTTTGTTTGCAGTAGTTTTCTTCCTAACATGTACCCATGACCTAACATGAAGAAAATACTCTTCATTTTCTATTTCACACCCTTTTTTAAAATTTCTTTTCTGACTTTCCACTTTCCAATGCTCCTAACCTGAGCTCAGAATTAGAAAGAGTATCTATTTGTATCCCTCTATAATATTTTCTTTGTCTTGCAGCAGCTTTCTAGTTTATTCTAGCTTATAATTCTCTCTTTCTTTGTGCACAAACATCCACATGCTCTCTCACTCACATTTATTTGCATTCTCACACAAGTGTATCACAATATACTGTTACAAGGTGCCTAGTTAATCATAATGCAAGATTTTTCTTTTCTTCATTATGTATGTAATAAAAATAAGGCGTTAAATTAATTATGTTCTATATACATATATCTTTTAACTTTCAGTACTTCAACCTTGTCTACCTATAAGATTATTCTTGTGCTGTTGCATGCTGAGGAAAGTAGGTGGATAATTTTTTGTTTTATACATTTATGGATGATCTGCAATCAGTGCTTTTACATTGTTGTGGTGATGTAGGCCAGCTAAGAGACAGTTTTGAGTTGTCTAAAAAAATAGGGTTTAAAAGGTGAATCAAGGATTGCAAGGTTTGGAATTGAAGGTTTATGGTGTATATGTTGTGAGAAAGATAGATTGTAGGTAAAAGAATGGTGGTAAAAGAATGGTGTTTAAGGGTGATTAAGGGGCTGTTGGGTGCTGTGAACATTACTGGCGAGATTTAGGCAAGAGGCAATTATGGCTGTGCAGGAAAGGGTTTCTGGTATTGTCTGTCAAAGGATTCAAGTGTGGACAGTTTAGACTTTAGAATACTAAAGAAATAGAATAGAAATTGAGAAAAAGAAAGAAAACAACCTAGGAGTTACAGTGTTACACCTAGGGTTCCATTGGCATCACACCTAAGGATTGATTCACACAACCAAGAAACAAGCATAATGCTGTATAATATCATATAACTTGAATTGGTTGCATCAAAATAAAACCTCAAAACTGTTTATGTAGATGTTATTAGTTTATTCCCCAAGTATAAGAAATGAACTTACCTAAAATAATTAGAGTTAAATAAGCTTAAGATGCCTCTAAGTTGAACTTACCTAAATTTAAATTACTAAACTACCTCTAGGTTGTAAACTTATAATCAAGGTCCCAAAAGGGGCTTCTGTAATCAAGCATTTACAAAATTATGCTTGAGATGCCTTTTGTAATTCTTTAAAAGATGTTGCCATGGTCCTCCATCATGTTGTTGATGAATAATTTTTCCCGAGTATGTTCAAAGTGCAGCTATTTTAGTATAACAAAATTGTGGGCTTATTGCAGGCTGTAAGAAGGCAAATTATATGGGTTTGATCTTTTGAGACTCATCTATGTAAATTCTATGACATGCATATGTTTTCTAGTCTTATTCTTGGAGAAGTATTGGGAGCTTTCAATTGGCAGGTGATGCCAGTAGAGTTGGGGATTGATGTGGGTATGCTTTTGAAAGGTGCTTGGAGCCATTAATTCTGTGGTTTAGTGTCTTATACAAAGAGGAAGTCCTTATGTATCTGTCCTAGAGTGGTTGATATTTTATTTTAAATAATATCAGGCTGATGAGGTTGGTTTTATTGTAAAGCCAAAAATTTTATATTTGGTGTAACTCAGATAGGAGTTAAAAGCCTCATTCAAAGAGGCAAGGAGTTATGTAACAGCTACACAGAGAGTTCAGATGGTTAGGACAGAAGATATATTTGAAATTAGTAACAAATGAACAATATTATTGATTTCAAAGACGAACTGCTTTAGTGCAGATTCCTGTAATATTGTTTTGAGTTCAAGTTTTGTTTCAAATGTCCCTTTGAACTATTTTGGCAAGCCAGATGCCAAGGGAATCCTATGTTCTTAATCATAGACTAAAATCACGTTATAAGTTCGTAGTAGTTTTTGTCAATATGTGACTGGAACTTTTTGCAGACCAAAGCAATTCAATCCTTTTGCTTTGTTCCCTTCTTTTTTTTTTTTGTATAAAAGGAATGTTGGAGTTTATATAGCCAAAGGCTAAATTTAGGAAGCTCATTCCTGAAGTTTTATCTTATATTTATAAGTGTTCAGAATTTGGGTTGTTTTAGAGTCTGTTGGATATGGGCTGTAGTTATGTTCAGAGGTCTTGACTCTTGAGACAAGTGTCATGTTAAATGGATAAGATCTTAGTGGTTTTCATATCAGTAGTCTAACCATTCCTATTGGGATATGATACACTCTCACACACACCCATGCGCACATGTGAGTCTTTGTTATGACAGAGGAGGAGTAGATGCCGACCTTTCATGCAAAGATGTAATTGTCCAATTATGCTCCTCTTATATCAGTGGAAATACAGTTTCAGTTCTTTCTTGGAACTATCTCTGCTACAATGATTAACCTTTTGATCTGAGACATCAATATCAATGCGCACTTCTGCTGAT
Organism: Saraca asoca; assembly: GCA_026873985.1. Taxonomy (NCBI): domain Eukaryota; kingdom Viridiplantae; phylum Streptophyta; class Magnoliopsida; order Fabales; family Fabaceae; genus Saraca; species Saraca asoca. Next base: position 20,680 of record JANHAO010002231.1, read on the forward strand.
TATGGCACCTTTTTTTTTTTTCCCTTCATTTTTTACTGTAAACTGTCCTTATTTTTTTTTCCTTTTTTTGCCTAATTTTTTTTTCTTTTCAAACCATGCCTACCCTAATAAATCCTAAATAATCCTCAAGTGCATCTTGTTCCCTGGCCCCTCAACCTCCTTTTAATTCTAACTTGTTTACCTGATACGTAGTTTCTTACAGCCACCCAAATTTTGGGCATTCTATTTGCACTAGATTATATATTTTGATCATGTTCTGAGCTGTGTAATCCTGTGTACTGTGACTGGTGTTAAGCAGTATATGTGTGGTGGTTGATTTCAGAAGTTGAATATGCCCTGCAGTCATTTTCCTCCTTTTGGACTTGGGGGATTATTTTACAAATGAGAATGATTTTTCTTGGTAAGTATTGTGTAAAAAATTGGAAATGTGGAGCCTTGGCTTACACTTGATTGCTTTTTCCTTTTTGTTTTTTAGGGAAAGAGATACTGACAGAGATGGGAAGCTCAACTTTAAAGAATTTTTCCATGGGCTCTTTGATTTGGTGAGGAATTATGATGAAGAAAGCCACAATAATTCACATAATTCTGATAATTCAATGGATGCTCCAGCTAGAAAGTTGTTTGCTCAGCTTGACAAAGATGGTGACGGGTACTCATTTAATTTGTTTTCTTCATGATTGATAAACCTTTGAATGATTATGATTGTCTTGTCTCTTTGCACTACCAGCAATAGACCTGATTTTATCTTGATCTCTGCAGATACTTGTCAGATGCAGAACTACTACCTATTATTGAGAAAATCCATCCATCTGAGCACTATTATGCAAAGCAACAAGCTGATTATATCATTTCACAGGTATTGATCTTAACACGAGGGTGATTATATTTAGAGAAGAGTACCAATCCTTTCTTGTCATTTCATTTGAGCAAGCAAATGAGTTCCTATTCTATTGATATACATGAATAACATCCACAAAAGTATTTCTCTTTGTATATATTTGCTTTCATAATAGTAGATGTAAAGATAAAATGGAATAAAAATTGAAACTAAATGGGTGAATTGGACCAAATTCAAACAGCTTAACAGTGAATGTACAACATCACCACCACCAAGCCTTTTCCCATTAGATGGGGTTGGTTATCTTTAAAATGAATATATGATTCAATATAGTTATTCTCTCTTCCTCTCTCTTTATATATTTGCTTTAATATCAATAAATGTAAAGATAAAATGGAATAAAAGTTGAAACCAAAAGGGTGAAATGAACCAAATTCAAACAGCTTAAAAATGAATATATATATATATGTATATATATCTCAATCTCTCACACACACATCTGTCTCTATCTCTGACACACAGGGTACCTATCTGATTGATAACAAGTAAAACTGCAGCCCACAGTTTGATAGCTGCACTTCATGGTCCTTGCTTATTTGTTTTCCATAAACAAACACTGATTCTCATTCTTTCATGTTGACAGTGTTGGAAATTTGTTAGGTCTGCACTCTTCCTTTTTTGTGTGCACTGTTTTGGAAGTGTACCTAAGGGTCAGAATTCGAGTAGTTAACTTTTGTAGTGATTGGGTAACAGTTTCTTGATGATGGATGACCAGATATGCATTGTAACGTCTATTGCATCATGAATCTATGTCTTCTTGATGCTAAAGTAATTATGCAAGCATAAGTCTTAATGAGAATTTCTTTATTGAACATTAATATGTTTTGACAGGCCGATGGTGACCATGATGGGCGCCTAACTTTGACTGAAATGATCGAGAACCCATATGTATTTTATAGTGCTATTTTTAATGATGATGATGAAGATGAACTTGATTACCATGATGAGTTCCGCTAAATTGGAGCTAAGTAAGGGCAGCTCTTTCATCTGCAAACTTCTTTATCAACTTCTTGTTTATGTTCCCTGCCTTTAATAATTTTTTTGACCTTTTTCCTATGCTTTATAATCATCATTTGCAGGACATACACGTACACACAAAGGAAAAAAAGAATCTCAGCTTTAAGTTTTTGGCTGTGAGGAGTCAGAATGTGAGAAGGTTATTACAGAATTATGTTTTGGCTCTTCCTAGTCGCTATCTCTAGTGGGTGTGATGGGCACATTTATTGCTTCCTTCCATTCTTATTATCAGCCAGTTTATTTGTTCATTTCTTTGTCACGGCCTATGAAACATTAGGCCATTTTAATATAGAGTCATTCCTGAATCATCAGGATGAAATTAGGAATCAAACTCGGAAGTAAAATTTGTTGACCATCCAGATTTTCAAATCGTTTGTTGAGGCGTAATCCAAGCATATATTTAGCAGTTACTCAAATGTAGTAGTATCAGACTTTTTGCCCAATGTAATCCAGATTTATCAGTTTGTTCAGCAGCAAGAAAAATAAACAGAAAGGAATGTTTCAACTCTCAATATAAATTATGGACCTGTAAGTGTGATTGTTATTGATTGCTGTCTCACAAGACCTTTTCTAGAGATGGGCTGTGTTTGATATTGTCTATATGAATTTGTGATATCTGATTCTTACAGCTTGTAGTCCTAAATTTCGTAACTTGATTAATTTGATCCGCCAATGAAAATCTACCATGGTTGACTCAGCTTCCCTTGCATAAAACTATAAACTAGTGCAGTGTGCCGTCTCACTTGTACCAAATGTTTTATGCTCCTTTATATTATTTAATGAATTTATGTCCAAAACTTGTTTGAGTGCATTAAAGTTGAATTTATCTATAAATATATACAATTTTAGATTTTAAAATGGATTTATATTTAATTAAGAGTTTAAAGAGTTTGACTAAAAAATTTTGTTAACTGATACGGTATGTGTTATGAACCGATTCTATAAAAAGAGAGAATGATATTAATTGCAAGAAATAAATCGTCGAGATGAATGTCACAATTTTGGTCAGTTCCAAGTGGGCCTATAGAATTAGCCCATTTTATAGAAAAAAAATAAGTATAATTAAAAGAAACTAACATTTTATAAATCCATTCCAACGGATTTATTTTATTTTTAATTTATTGTTATTTATCAATTTTTTATGAAAAATATTTTAATTCATTTTAATAAAAGTTATACACTAAATGAAGAAATATTTGTATTTATTCTAAAATAAAAATATAACATTTTGAAAATAACAATTAGAATGACCAAAAAATAGAAATATAAAATTTTGATTCAACAATCTTAATTTTAACTGGTTTATAAAAATGCTCCTTGGGAATTCATTTATATATAAATAGAGGATTAAAAATCACTTCATTACAAACATCACTAACCCTATGCTAATAAGAAATTTCCAAAAATTTGAAAAAAAAAAGTGACAATCATATAGGCAAAGGGACAATGACAGACAATAGTGGGAGTTAAAAGTGGTGCCAAACGTGGTTGAGGCATGTTGGAGAGACAGAGGAAGAGAAAATGTCGAGAAAGAGCAATTGAGAGAGAGGGAGGGTGACAAATCTTGATTTTCAAGGCCTATAAAACAAGAATACAAGTGATCAAAGTTGGGGCTTTGAAGAGCACTCCGACAATCAATTTAGTGGCCTTATGAAAGGGTCTAAAGAAAATGAGAGTGAAATCCCCTATTAGGAGTGCATATGTTAGTTTATATAGAGGAGTGGTGCATAGGTTGATATTTTTGCCCTTGAGTCTATTTGATCGATTCTTAGCCCAATCAAATGACCATTGTTGAACGATTCAGATAGTTGATCGACTTATTTTGGGCTATATAATTTACCCCCTTTCTTCTTGATGGGTACGATAATTGGCTTGCCTGAAAACCATTGGTCATCTTTGGTCAGCTATTCTTTGCTCAATGCAAACATTGATTCTAGTTGTGTTATTGGAAACATGAGAGTTATTGATAATTTGACTGTTGATCGTCCTATGCTTAGGGCTAGCAGTGGTCCAACTGTATGGCTATAGCTAAAATTTGAATTTTAGATCTTTCATTTTTTTTAGGTTTAGTATAACATTAAGGAGCTGTTCAGGTCTCTTTTAATGTTGAAAGGGTCGTTTGACTAAAAATTGATACTAATGGAGTCGTTTTGACCTAATTCAATGTCAAGGTTGTTTGACTTGAATTTGACACCTAAGGAGCCGCTTAGGCAAAATGTAATGCCAAGGTCATTCAACCTAAATTTGATAATGAATGAGTTGCTTGGGCCAAAAGCAATGCCAAGGTCATTCAACTTGAATTTGATGTTAAACAAAGGAGCCGCTTGGGCCAAATGCAATGCCAAGATCGTTCAACTTGAATTTGATAGTGAATGAGTTGCTCGGGCCAAAAGCAATGCCAAGGTCATTCAACCTGAAATTGATATTGAAGGAGCTGCTTTGACCAAATTCAATGTCTAGGTTGTTCAACCTGAATTTGATACTAAAGGAGCTGTTCAGGCCTTGTGTGTTAAGGGGACTACTTGGCCATTCACAAATTGAGCAACTACTCGATCTTTGTATACCAAGGGGACTACTTGATCCTTGAAGTGCTGAGGGATATGCTAAACTTTAGAGTATATCAAGGGATTTACTCGAATTTCTATTAGCACTGGGGGATCTGTTATCGCTTTATTAGCACTGGGGGATATGTCTAGGCTTGTTTTTGTATTAAAGGATCTGCCCGGGTTTTGGTCATATTGAGGAATCTATTCGGATTGAGGGATTTGCTTGGATTTTGTTTGTGCCGAGGATTTGCTCGATTTTTGTGTACTGGGAAATTTGTTGGAAACGAGGGAACTGCTAAGATTTTTAGTAGTGTTGAGGGATCTACCTAGGCTTGTCTTTGTGCAGAGGGATTTGCTTGATTTTTGACTTTGAGCTCATGACTCAATCTTTTGCTTTTCATTATTTTCTTATATTCCTTTTACCTATCAGATGGGTAGTTTATCATCTTCTACTATTACTTACGTCGGCTGATTGTGGCCAAGAAATCCTTCACAGTAAATAAAGCTAGCTATGCATGATGATGGACTCGCCAAATATGCTCTGATGTTTAAGTTAGTTATCACTCTAGAGGAACATAAATTAGTGTGTGTTAGAGAGTAGGGAATAGTACTTGTTGTGTTTTTATGTACGGTCTCCTCCCTTCAGCTAAATACTGAGTCTTTCTTGAGTACTAGAGAGTTGATAATCTTCTGAGCTTTTGGACAAATCAGCTGATGTGGCAACCCATACTTTTTGGGATAAGCTTTGAGTCTCGGATGTTTTTAAACCCATATTTTCCTTTTGATGAACTAAGAACTGTTAGCCTTGCTATCATGTCTTCTTCAGTTTTGATGTTGAAAAATAATTTTAATTAATGTCACGATCTAATTATGTATTTTTAGTGTTTGTTCATTTTACAGATGCAAGTTGATCAAGTGACATTCAAGAGATCAAGAGATCCAACTATAGTCTTAGTATTTTTATTGATTTTTCTATGATCTTTTGTAAGTGAATTCAAGTCCAATTTGATTCAAGTGATTTTCTGAAAACTGATGCACTGAGGTAGAAATAAATCACTTGAAGTGAGCTAAAATAAAATATTTTTTTAAACAAAACTTTCAAATGATCTTTCACAAGTGCAAGTTTTACAAAAATCATTTTCACCATGTGAATCGATTCATGAATTGATTCATACTGAAGAACTTGTGAAAATGTATTTGAATCAATTCAAAAATCAATTCATGAAGAAAAATTTTGAAAAATGTTTCTTACCGAAGGTTAGGATTTTTACCTGAATCGATTGGGTAATCGATTCAAGACTTGATTGTATAATACTATAATTCGATTCATGTATCGATTCAGTCATGAACATTCTTTATGATATTCATAGGCGAATTGATTCATAAATCAATTCATTAGCTAGTAACTATTCTAAATCGATTCACGAATCAATTCATAGACAGAAAGTTAGTTATTTTATGAAGTCGATTACAACAATTATAAATATCCCTAACCATATTTCAAAAACAACAATTTTCATAATTTCACATATTCTTCAAGTGCGAAAAACATAGAGCTAATAGTGCTGAACCGGATTTACATCTACCTCACTATTTCTTAGTGATTCAAAGGATCTTGAATCAACCTTGTGAAAAATTCACATTAGATGTTTGAGATTTTCATCTCAAACCATGGTATTATATTTCTTACCATACTTCTTGGTTTTATTTCATATTTCTAGGTTGATAAGAATCTGGTTGTTATTTCTTTTTAGATTTCTAGGTTGATAGAAATTGGAGATACAAAGGAAGAGGCTGATCTTTTCCTTGCATTTTTTTTAGTTGTGAGGTTGATTATAACTAGTTGAAGATTGTAAAGAATTCTTGGAATATCTTTAGGTTATGAGGTTGATCATAGTCTATAGAAGATAAAAGAATTTTTGTATCTAAGTTAGCGAGAGTCTAGCTAAATCTTGTGTAATAAGTTAGCAAGAGCCCAGTCAAAATCTTGTGTGTAAAACTAGTACTTAGGAGCTGGTTAATTCTTGTACTGCAGTACTGTTGATAATAGAAAGTGCTTGTCTGGTTGAGTATTGTCCAGTGAATGTAAACTTTAATTACTGTTTCAATCAAAGTTAACTTACTTTAAAATTCCTGTGTCTCATGATTATTCTTTTTGCACTTTATATTCTACTGCATTATAATTTGTCATTCTACTACAAATTTGATCTTATTGCATTTTTGATATCACTGCAATACTGATTCACTGTAATTCTGAATTAACTATTTTCTGGTTTAACTGCATTTATGTTTATCTGATATTCAAGTACTTGATTCTGCATAATTATTTAATCAGTGACTTCAATCAACTTCTTGATTATCTAATAAGCTTCTAAATTTAATTTTTTTTAAAGACTTTTGCTTTTACAAAATAATCTGGAATAAAATCTAATTTCAAAAGAGCATATATTTTACGTTTATAAAAAAAGACAAGATCGTTTTTATTAAGATTTTTGGGAGCAACAAGAACATCCTCAAATTCCCGCCGAAGGCATTTCAATTGTAGCTTGTAAGCAGTGATAATGCCAAACAGATATCTTTCCTACACTCGAAGATCTCAAATGTTTTTTTTTTTAAGATGCTCATACAATCAGAGACAAAACTGTGCTTCATGTACGTTTTGATAAGAGACTGATCCACCCCAATGAGGCTCTCGCCCATGTCTAATGTCATAGAATAAATAGGGCTAGTTTAGGAAGCAGTTTTTTTTGTTTTCAAAAACAGTTTTTTTATTTTTCTGTTCTACAAAAATAAAAAAATCTGTTTGGCAACTTGTTTTCAAAAACTATTTTTTAAAAACTGTTTTCTAAAAGTGTAACTAAAAAACAATTTTCAGGAAACAGTAAAATGGTATTTTCCCTTATTTTTGTATATAACTGTTTTCAAATTTTTTCAAAAATAAGAAGAATACCTATTTTCATTAATGATAAAGTTGTAAATAATATTAAATATATTTTTTTCATCTTCAAATAAAAAAAAATAATTATTTTCAAAATTTACATCTAAATAAGTTTTTTATTTTTTGATTCTAAAAAAATAATTTTTAAAAAACTGTTTTTAAAAATAATAAAACAAAAACACCTGAAAATACTTCCAAATAAATCCATAAAGTCTAAGTAAAGGGTCTTTGTAGTAAACCTCGTCAGGCAAATTAATCACGCTTTCACTGTCAGTGAGCCGCCCTTGGTAAAAGTACCTAGAAGGGAAGTCACGGATTTGAGGATGCATTCTATATTGCACAGACAACAACATTGTCGGGCATCCTGCTTGTTGAAATCTTTCACAAAGGCTTCTACTGTACATCAATGTTCCCGCTGCCTTGTTGATAACTGTGGCTAGAAGCTGCTGAAGATCTCCTACAAGAACACATCGTGCTGCACCAAGAGATAGGGGAGGAAGAATTGCCACCTCACTGACTTGGGCTGCCTCAATGTCTACCATATCAAAACCATGGGTAAGCCGAGATAACAACTTGTGACCACTACGAGAGACTGTAGTGAAAACTGTCCCAGCTTTATTGGCAAAACTAGCCTCAAGATTTGCTCGGGCCTCTTCCAAATTGAAACTACCATCAGTTCGGAACCTACTTTCTAAAATGAGAAGGCGAGACATCTCAACTAGAAATTTTATCCCTGTTTTCAACCACAGCTGCAAGGTTTTGTAGCAATGTATCTCGATTTTGGTCTTGGGCCAAGAGAAGATCAGGGTCAACCCCCACAAATCCTTGGGAACGAACAACAGCAGCAGCCTTCGAAGAGAAGTAATCTGCTGAGACAACAGCAGCAGCAGCCTTTGAAGAGAAGTAATCTGCTGAGACAACTGTGCTTCACGACTCCTTAATTGGTATATCCATCCTACAATTTCATCCCGATCCTTTCTTAGAAGCCATTCAGTTCTCCGCTCAACAGAAACTGCTTGGGCAGCACGTGTGGGAATCAACCCCAACACCAGCAACATTGGGCCGATAAACTTTCATCTTGGTCCATGTTATGTAGAACTTCATCAATTGATCCCCTAAGGACGTTATCTGAACTGCTATCACTAGCCTGCTTGTAGCTTTCAGAGGCTAGTTTCTTAAGCAAAGAAGTGTAGTATGCTGAAACTGCACCAAGTGGATGACATTTAGCATCCCCCAAACTGCATGTGTCTTTCCTGTTCCTGGAGGTCTTTGAACAAGGGTAAAGGGCCAGGGGTCTTGCCTCTTTGTTGTCCCACTACTTGTACCAGCAGCTGTATGCGTTGCTGCCCATTGG
>JANHAO010002232.1:0-29436 GCA_026873985.1 Saraca asoca
AAATAAAATAACAAAAATATAAGTAGTGGATAATAATAATAAGTATATATTGTTTTTCTGATACTTAATATAATGAATGTAGTTTAGGTCACCGTGTATCTGTTTCCTACTGCGTATATGGCCCATATGATTTGTCTATAGATGTATTGTAGAAATTTATATGAAATTATCATAATATTTATTACATTATCTTTGTAATTAAATTCTGAATGCCCAATAGTTGGTAATGTCTAGCCTGGGCCACTGTATGTATATTATTATTTGCTAATCAGGTTTTGATGGGTGTATGGCCCTATTATGTAATAAAGCCTTGAGCCTCGATGTCTAGTTTATAGAGGAAACTCTGTTGAATTTTTAACAGAAATAGAAATGTAATTAGGAGTCAAAATGCATGGTTAGACTTGTAGGAGGTTTCCCACGGGTGATCTTCTATGCCAGTCATAGGCCCGGAAATTGGGTCGTGACAGAAAATAAAGAAGCATGGTCTCAACCACGCTCTGATACTAAACTATCACGGTCCGGGAAGTTGATTATCAAAATGTGTTACACTTAGACTCCTCGCTTGGCACTTAACTAATTAGTACCTAAGAAAAAGTCAGTCAATCAGTCATACGCCATCTAAATTTCAAAAATAACGAGTAACACCTACAATTTATAGCACATCGAGTCAACCACAAGCACAAATGACATAGCATAAAGCAACCAAATCGCATATAAAGGCAAACAAGTCATTCACATAGACAATCATGATGTGTTCAAGCAATTCGATCTAATGTGGTGTATGCAGCCAAAAGTAAATAAATTTTATGGGATAATATTTCGATTGAAAAGGGCTTATTTCTTTATTCACATTTAAAAAGCCTCAATACAGACTCTCGGGTGTGTAGGGGAGGCTTAAGGCAATACATTCAATCTCCTAAATGAGTGCCTCAATGCCCACTTCTAGTCACCAGACACTCCCCTAAAGAGCATTATAAGCAAAAACCCAAATTGCAGGAGTATAAATACTTTTTCTTAGTTGATATAAGAACTTTTCTCCTAACTTCTAAGGATTCTAATATGCCACAACATATCAACACAAAGATAAAAATTTAAGGATTACAACCATGTACTTATCTACTCGCATTGGATAAATTACCTTAGTCAAAATTACATAAACACCCTCCAAATGAAAAAAAATCAAAAAAATAATCTACGTGAGTATTTTCCTACAAATTTGCGTTACATAATCTTCTCTTTATACTTAATTTTTGTGTCAAATTTCATCTGAATCCAGACACAATTGCCTGCCAAATTTGATCATAAGTCCCGAACTATGACACTAAAATAAGGTAGGCTTACATAAAAAGTTAGGTCTAATCCTATTATATTTTATATATAAAAATATATGGTCGGCCTATTAGGCTAATAGACTATGTTTTAATTAATTTGATCTAAGCTCATTCTATTTTACAAAAACTAAAACATCATTTTGATCTTTCACATATGCAAATTTTTTTAATTCAATCTTTATTTAATTTTTATTCTCAATTTAGTTATTGACAAACTTAATTTCATTTAATCAAATCCTTCCATCTATCTACCTTACACTCTATTAACTAAAGTGATGATTTGAAAGTACAAAGTTTGCTATCATGTCATCCAATATTTGTATTAACATTAAATATAACTACATAGGAAGATTAAGTGTCTATATAAATTAAAATAATATTATATTAAATGATAAAAAGAGAAACTAGGTGATCATTCTTGTTTGTACTTTTGAATCAAAGCCCTGTATTAGGTTTAAAGTATATGACAGGTACTATGGAAGTATCAGAGAGCGTTATATTAGATTTTAAACATCTATAACATCAATTTTGTTAACAAGGTTAAAGATAAATGGGCAAAAGGACTTGATTGAATCAAATTCAATTCCAGCAATGACCAATTTGGAAACGAATATTAAATAAGGACTAAATGGTAAAAAAAATTACATCTATGAATGATTAAAATAATATTTTAATCTTTTGCAAATAGGCTAGGCAATTATGGGCCTATAAGCTAGGTAACTTATGCAATATGAGATCAATTTGATAAAATGATAGATGAAGGCGAGATACTAAAAATAAGATGTAAAATATATTGAACTAGATATGTTAATAGAATATGTTTTAAGATATCAAATATGAAATGTCATTTGAAATATATTAAAAACATAATTTTAAAAAATTTAACAATAAAAACTACAATAATGAAATATAATTACGATATAAATGATATAATAAAGTAACATAAAATAATAATAAATAAATTGATGGATCAAATATTACATTTTATGTATAGATCATAGACCAATCCATAACCTATACAAAGTTTTAATTAGATGATAAATGAATAAAAAAATCAATAATAAACATCATTTGGTATCCAAATCCATCCTATGCCACCTCTAGTCACAAGCCAAGCCTGATGGCCTCTTCGTGGGGTTACAAACTCAGCTTTATAGCTTTATTCTTTTTCCACAAGCCTGATCATATCTTTGAGGGGTTGCAAACCCAGCTCTATAGCTCTATTTTACAATTTGTCCTTTCATAATATATTAGTTCGTGCTGAGGTAGATTATACCAAGTAGGTGTTTACTTAATTTCCCTTGGGCACAAGTAAATATAGATATTATGAAGCCCAGCGACCACTACAAAGTAAATCTGAACAAAGAATGTTCATTTCAACCTCGTACATCTTCTATATGAACTGATTCATAGCTTGTGTGCATAAAAGATAAATTAAACTTCATTAAAAAAGGTAGACAAACAGCTCAGGATTCTTAAATACTAGGACATTAGACGTGACTACACTTTTTCTAACGCATGGCAGAAAAACGGAGCCATGCTTTAAGTTAACATTCATAACATGATCTGTATTAAGAGAATCACAAGTTCAAGAGGATGATACAAAGTTGCAAATATTATTGTTCATTTACAGACGTTAGGCATATGGCAACCAGGACAGCATGCTAATGAGAATTGGTATGGACGGCGGCAACAGTTGAAACCATGGAATCAACCCCACAGATATTGCGTCCCCGGCAAATCTTGTAGTATCCGTTTTCTCCCCAATTCTCTCCCCATGAATTTTTAATGATCCAATATGGTTTCTCTTTCATCCTAATGGGAGCATAGCCAGCAGAACCATATCCGACGAGTAATACCCCATGATCAAGCCGCCTTGAACATATGTACGGGCATGATACTCCACCAACGTATGTCTGCATGAATACTGCATTGATGGCCACTGCGTTTATCATGGAAAGATAAAAGATATCAGCCAATCACTATCCACCATTTAATGTTAGTGTCCCCCAATACAGGAAAAATGACCCAATACCTAAATGTTTAAAGCACTTACCAGCAAGAGGGCCATTTTTAACCAGATTAGCAGCAATCTGATCTTCATCAAGGGAAACGACGCTAAAGTTTGCCACTGATGCTGCAATCTTAGTCTTGTCAAATTTGCAGGTCCCACGATCAGTACCAGTATAAGGATAGTCTTCCTCCCGCATGATTCCACCAGATTTGAGGATGTACTCAAAAGCACTATTCATCAGTCCACCGTTGCAGCCGGAGTCACAAGAGCCAGGTTCCTCTGGATCACACTGCATATAGGTATAGGTTTAAATTAGTAAGGATAAGCAAGAAACAACTACTGTTAAAACATAATCTCACCAAGAAATATGCATCGCTAGTAAATAACTTGTTCTACAATGCATGGCTGAAATAAATTTGGGACAACACATACTTCAGCGCTTGCTTATAATATATAGTTAAACATGGTAAACCTGTTAATTTGACTAAACGTTTCCTTGAATAACACAATGAACTAAATTAGGTTAGACAATAAGATGCACAAACATACCGAAGCATCAAAAGAATACTAGACTTTCAATACCCTTGCAATTCAAGTGACTTTAAGATCACCACTGATATGATAAGCATTTCGTAAAAAGCATGAGTGCAGAACTAAGTGATGGAGGAAAATGTACTGCCAAACATAGTCACTTTCAAGTTATACAAACAATTAATCACATCACCACTTAGCAAAACCTCACTTTTATTGCCACTCCAACAAGACTTCAAATAGCAATTCAGACCCACAACAGGATGAGGCACTCAGTTGTTACATAAATGGGCAGTAAGGATAGTTGAGTAGAAATCCTGACACTTAAAAGCACCAGGCTATTTATATTTCATATGTTAATCCTCAATTATAACACCTATAACATCTAATTTTATTTTTCATAACATGTCCAAAATATAAAACTAACAATCATAAAGTGTCCTCTAACCAGAACCACTGAACCAGCTTGATCTCGATTACTGACTCAACAATCAGAAGAACCAGTGACCATATATGCTTCAGCAATTGCTCCCCAATTATTCAAACGCGATAGCACTATAGCAGAGACACACTATAGACTCATTCACTAAAAGTAAAATTAATCAAATCAAACTCAACAGCTTAAATTTCATAGCCATAGACAATTCCATATGAATCACCAAATAGTTTGAATATATGGACAGATCACGGACCAGTTGGAACTAATTTAACTCAGATTAGTGCGGAATTTTTAATTTTATCCATTATACACAAAAAGAAAGCTTCATGACTTATGTAAATTAGAAAAGAAAAAAAGCCAAACCTCGTGATCACAATCCACGAGCTGCTGCTCGCTAAGGCTGACAAGCTCCCCACTAGCGAGAAAGTGAGCACCTTCCAGGGCCCCAGTAGTGCTGAAACTCCAACATGATCCACATGAACCCTATGTTCCCAAAAGGATATTAAGAGCAAAATCATTTGACTAGTCAGTAACATATCATTTAATACATTCAGTTTCCACCAGCTCTTCCAAAAGTAAGCAGAGTACTTTAAACACTAATAATCCATAATTTATAAAAAACGAAAACCTGATCCTTGACAGGGGTGACAGCCCCACGATCTCTCCAATCAAAATCGCTTGGAAGATCATCAGTCGGCAAGACCGGAGCCTTGTTTGCATCTTCAGGCAATCGAAGGCCTCTGAGACCTAAAACTTTATTCCGGAACTCGGACGGAGTCAAATCGGAGAATTGAGTCACTCCGTGAACCGCGGACGGGTCCAACTTTTGGTGCCGCCGGGCACGGCGCAAGTTAGCTTTAAACACCTTGAATCGATAATCATGCTCCTCTTGAGACCCGTACGACTTCCCGAACCTACGCTTGAACATAGAAAAGTGGTGCCCGGCGCCCAATCGGACTTCGCCGTCGCCCTCAACCACCTGCCGGATCAATGGCTCTGCATCGCTCTCGACCGCGAACTCCTCCGTCTCCGACGACAAAGCCGAGACGAAAAGAAGCGAGAAGACAACAAAGAGAGAGAAAATACGATCCATGTTGAGTTAAGAAAGAGAGAATTGTAGCTTCAGAAGTGTGAGCTCATGGACTTTATAGAAGCCAGGAAGTAGTAGGTGAGACTTAAGGTTAAGATAGACTCACCCACACCTGATTTTTATTCACTAACGTATCTGAACCGTAGGTAAAGTGGGTCCCACTCATTTGACGGATGATATGGGTTTGATTTGTAAGTTATGCCTCAGCAGATAATTCCAAAGTCCAAAGACAATAACTTAGGAGGAAAGTAACAGTTCTAGCCAATTAAAAGAGACAAGTGGCTAGCTTTGAGTGAGGGAGTTGAAAGGTGGTTGCTTTGTTTTAGTTTTCAGATCAGGAAAGCCCAATGGTAAACGTGACGACTGAACCGGAATTTTCAGTAGCATTTGATTGGATGTTACCAATAAACATTTTCTTCAAATAAATGAATTTCTTAGATGTTTGGATTTCCCTCATTTTTTAATATAAATTTGATTTTCCTAAATTAAAAAAACTTTGTTATTTTAATTTATTTCTTTTTTTACCAAGAAAATCTCTAGACTTTACGGATTAAGATTAATCTAAAAATGAAACAGCTGGATATAGTTTAAATTTAGAGATTAAAGTATGCTTTAAAATATAAATTTTGTAAGGGTTGGATATACCTATCCTTCAGCGATTCCTAGTCATCCATGACCAACAAGCAACTATTCAATTAGTTAAAATGTTGAACCAAGGAAAAAGACAATCAAGATTTACCCCTTAAGCAAGTGCAATGGGTTGACCTCATTGAGCTTACAGCAAAGTGCTGCTTTGTGGACAGGCTTAATTTTACTGCAGTGATGATGTTTTGGATTATCACACACTTTGTGTGGTGCACTGAGTTTCAATATATTTATAATAATTTGAAATATAAATTTAGGCTTTAAATTATAATATATTTAAATATAAGTAAATTATTATCATATTTTTTATTTATTAAATGATTATATTATTAATAGAATTATATTCATCTTAATTATGAATAAATATTATATTTTTTTGAATTTAATAAATTTATTATATTAATATTTGAAATTAATTAAAGTTATCATTTGAATTTATTTCATTTTCTGAAACTATTTTCTTCATATATTAATGCTTAGTTGAATTTTTTTTATAAATTTTGTTTAAAAATTTTAATTAACTACTTCATATCATCAAATTTAATTAATAAGACTTTATACATTATTATAATTAATATATTATTTTTAAAAAATATATACATTTCAGAAATTTTTTTATAAAATTTTAAAAATATTTTAAATTGAATATGTGATAAGTACTCAAAAGCAATAAAAATTTTAAAAAAGAAATGATGAAATATCAAATTTAGTATTTAATATTTAAAGATAATGTAAAAATATAAAAAGAGAAAATTTTTAGATAGACATTATTTATCAAATTAAAATTAAATATTATTAATTATATGTTGATGTATTGATAAATATTTTATTTTTATATAAATATAATTATTATTTTTATATAAATTATTTAATGTAGATAAAAGAAAATATTTTGAATCAGAAGAAGATTAAAAAATTCAAAAATTTTAGCCATGATTGCAATTGGAATGAAAAAAAAAATAAAAAGAAAATTAAAAGTTCTTCTTACTGTATAATAAAATTTTGATAAGAATGAGTATCACGACTATTATATTATTAGAACAATGTCCGCATTTCATGATGAGAATGTAAAATACTCTAACATTGAATTATTCATTTTTAAATATTTTATAATTGTTAAATGTCATCTAAATGTGATTTTGCGGTCAACTATCCTCATTTGTTATGTTGTTTGGTGTGTTTTATGTTCGTATTTCTTATGTTATTGTTTAAGTAAAATTTGCTGCACATACTTCTTAATTGGGTAAGATCAGTTTGATTCAACCAATATCAACTTGTACAGTGTAGAACATCATGTGTAAAATTGAATATTTTGGTTTTTTTTATTTAAACATATTTGATTACAGGCACTGCAGCATCACAGTTGCCATCTTTCAAGGCAAAGGCACACATGCGTGAACTAGTTTCTATGATTCAGCATCTGTCTGCCATTTAAGACGTTAATGTCAACCAAAGAACCTCTGAGGCAGGCCATCACTTCCCCGTAATAGGTATTGCTTGGAACCACGGAGAAAGTTTGTTGGCTTCATCTGATTATTCTGGTACTACAGTTGTATGAGCAAAAACAAATCAAAACAAGAATATATAGCAACAAAGATTTTAAACAACATAATTAAGGGCTTGAGAAGATTAATTTGTTCACTTTCTTTCTTTTTCACGTCTCATCTATCTCCACCTGTTTCTTTGTCCTTTACGTAAGACAATTGTGCAAAAAACGTAAGGTGTTCTGTTTTTCTTTTTTTTTTTTGGAGCTACACGAAAGTGTATTCGCAGTAGCGTGTAAAGAGGTATTTGTATTTCCATAATCTCAAATGACACAGAAATGATTTGGCAATGTTTTTAAACGTCTCCAAAACTTTGACATATATAGGTAATATCAAATAAACACAAGTTAAACTGCCAAATTCAATTACACGAGGATAATGATTTTAAGCATGAGGCATTGAAGATAATGCAAGCAGAGCAGAAGACACGATTAAAAAAATTGCAAATTGGAATATAAAGGGATTTTTGGCTTTCCACGTTAATAAGAACTTAACATACTTCGCCTTTCCAGAAAAAATAAAATAAAAATAAATATGTCTATAGCTAATAAATAAGTCGAGATACTTACAGAAGTCCAAGTCAGAAACAAGGACAGTAAGAGGAGAGACAGAGAATCTACACAAGATAATTACAGACAAGCAAACACATCCTCGACTTCAAAGGTAACATGATGAGTACTTAAACCAAATAAGACATGACAAACATTTCCAAATCAGTCTCTTTCTGTAAGGGTAGGAAGAAAGACTACCAGTTTGCTGTAAGGCCAGCCTCCGTGTTTGTTTGTTAACTAACCAGGATTGATAATACAAAGGCTCCAGTTCTTCATTTGAAGATCTACCTCATTTTATGCTTATATTCTAGATCACCTTCGACGACGTTTAGTATCCACCTGCATGATTCATGGATGACATAAACCAATTTTTTACATTTGTCAGCAGCAAAATAAACATATCCAGTGATTCCATGTTTGCAAATAAAAATTTTATTTATGTGCGAGAAAGCACATACATCCAACCACATTAGTTGCCAAGAGAAAAATTTAACATACATTTCAATAAACATGTGGCCAAATAAAACGCCAAGCAGGGTTATTAGGCATTTACCTCATCTTTACTACTTCAAAAACTCATAAATGAAGATCAAATGTTAGGAACATATTGATTATGGAGAAAGAAAAATAAAAATATATGATTACGCCCATATCACCAGAAAATTTTCAAAACCTTGGGAAGCAGAAGTCCACCGAAAAAAAGATAAAGATATACCAGATTCTGAACTAGTTTCTATCATGCATGTTTTTTGTCCCCAGAGCTCTAGTTTTCAGCATTTTTTTTTTTTTTTTGGAATATTTGCGTATTGCAGAATTACAGATCGTGCATGGTCTCAATATCATAACAATGAGACAGATTCCATACTGTAGTAAAAATGATGCCCCCTCCCTCTTAATTGAGAACACTTTTGAGTCCTAACTGAGTAGAAGAATAATGATACTATAATCTATCGGTGGAATATGAATTAATAACCAATTGACAACAGAGACTATCAAACTACAGTAGCTAAAATACCTTTGTTTCTGTGTGTCTCGAAGCAGAATGAGGATTTTGCAACTTCTTTTGACCCTCAGCAGAACAACCTTCGCAAAAGAAATGGTCAAGTCTTTTGGCTTCCTCCACAGTCATTTCTATGCATGCCGGATGAAACCTGAAACAAGAATATAATGTTGAAGACTGCATGTATTCAAGGCCTAATAATACATTGAACTGGCCTACATCGCATCATTTATTACAAAAGAAAAAAAAATTATCTATAAAATAATGAATCCAATTACAAAATTTTTAATGAAACTTGTTATGGAATTTAACAAAATATGGAATTCTTTTGGAACAAAGTATATATGATAAGTCATGCCAACTAAGAAAGTCAATTCATATATCCCAAGAATATAATCCAAATACATAGATAATAGATGTTTATCTTTAATCAATCTTTAGTCACACTTTAGCATTTATATTTCATTTCAGTAAACAATCTACATCACTGTTGCATGTCATTTTTAGTAAATCTGCAGTTTCTAATTCCTGAAACTGCAGATTTGACTTTATAAGCGTTTGGATTGGCACCACATACGAGTAAAGTGCCAGTTTCCAAAACTGATGCACTCTGTGGCATCTGCCACCTGGAAAGTTGAACGATAAGACACAGCCTAAGGGTGTTGCTTTCTTCCAACTCCATCTAGAATTTAGTTATAAAGCCCATGCACAACCACAAGAAGACAGAGATAACCACTAGAAGCTTAATTCTTAGGAGTTACAAGAAGGCCGCCACCTGCCAATAATCCAACAAAAATGACATTCAAAAGCATGCTCAAGCACCTACGAGAAGTGTAATGAAAGAGATGTGGTGTTTTCTAAGAGAAAAAGTTAAAATACAACTTTCTACATAGATGCAGAACTTGAGCAAATGTAATAACCTATATATAAAAACAATATGTCGTTGATACATACTAGCTGCTATTAAGAATTCAGAAATTGATTAAACAACACCAACTACCTAAAATCTAATCGAATGAAGAGGAAGAACTGGAGAGTCTTACACAAGGAAAAAAAAATGACACCAGTATGGTTAATGCTGACTTAAAATACCTTGGTTTCCTCTTATGAAACCAGAAGAGAAGAGCTAAAACAAGAATAAAAATCTGAAATTAAAATAAGAGTTATCAGGAAGATGCTAGGTGCTTTTAGAACTAGACATACAAAGGTTCCAGAAAAGCAAAAGGCTGAAGAAGAACAAATTGACGATATCACCATTTCTATCCAACTTACCAATCAGTACAAACCTCACACTGGACCATCAGGTCATCAGGATTATAGGGCATCTCGCATTTACAATACCTGAAATGAAAACCGAAACAATGAACTTGATATGAACCAATGAAACATACTTTTGACTCTGAGATCAAAGTTGTCACTTTCCATGCTAGGCAAATAAACATTGCATGGCTAAATTGATCAATGTTTGATGATATAAACAAAAAAGACAGCAAACTTTTACACAAAACTTTCGCATCAAGCTTTAGCAGAGACTGGCGTATAAGGGCACTAGCTAGCTAAAAACAGTTGCTGAAACAGATAAAGAGAACACAAAGCAACATACACAGCGACTCTGTCAGGATTGAAGGCACCGGAGGAGGAATTGTACTCAAAGCGACAGAAGAAATCGTCATTTCCAACAGCATCGAGCTTTGTATAGCTTTTGAAACTGTGAACCGTACACTTGCCTTCGATCGTGTCAGCGCTCTGAACATCATAGTGATCAGAGAGGAAAACCTCCTTTGAGCCATGAAACTGGCGCCGACCACCGATTGACTCCTCCGGCCGGTAGTACCAACGGACGTGAACCTTCACGTTGGCGCCGCGTGCGTCGGCCTCGATCCGCTCGATTCTAGCCACATACGACGGTTTCGAGGGCTCGGACGGCCGCATAAGAACGCAATCCCCGACTGAAAAAAACAGAAGAAAATCATGTTAGAGTAGCGCGAAAATGGAGAAAAATCGAACAGAATTTTCCCGAAAAGTAGGAAAGAGTTGAGGAAAGTGAGAGAAGAGATGAGAAAGTGTTTGCCTCTAATGGTTTTATTTGTGTTTTTGACTGTGTAAGACTCTAGGGTTCTTCTTGGAGCCTTTGGTTTAGCCATGGAAGTGCAAAGACAAAGACGATGGAGCGATTGAGAACGGAAAAAAAATTAAAAAATTAGTTAAAATTAATTTTATAAAATTTTGAGTATGTCACTTTAATCCTTAGGTTATCAGAGTCAAACGGTGCGTCGAGGTTGTTAACAACGTTGGTTGGACTTGGAAGAAAGAAGACAAAAATGGTGACACAGGAAACGAAACGGAACGGTGTAGGGTATGCTTGTAATTAGTGTGGAGCATGAGTTCTTTTATGGAAGATAAATAGGACGGTTCAGTGGTCGCGGATGTTTCTGGAAGTTGAGCTCTCCGCCCCTATATTTATTCTTTTTTTTTTTTTTCTGGTAACAACTCGTCTGATCCTATTTATCTATCTATCTATTTGAATTTTAATTATTTAAAAATACATTCAACTCTGAAATGAAATATGAAAGAGTACCCATTAAGGCATTTTAGTGTGCCATTCAAGTTTTAATTTAAAAAAAAAAAAAAACAAAGCTACTATCTTAAAGAGTAAGGTTTTCTTCTTGGGAAAATAAAATAGATTGATTTGGAATTATCTTTCTTAATCCATCCTTAGATAATAAGGTATCAAAGAGGGACTCTCCCAATTTAAATTCGTGTCTCACCGAATCCACCTGTCATGGTTCCATATCTAATAATTTGAAATTTTTGCCGATTTGACCATGGGTGGAGTGAGCCTTCAAGATGTAAATGACACCATTTATTCGTTTATAACCCCGCTCCCCTGTGGTAGTTTATTTTTGAATAAATTATATTCATCATAGGTTTGAGTACATATTTAAAATAAAAAATAAATATATAAAAAGTTAGTATATATATTTTTAAAAATAAAAATAATATAAATATGATTATATTAAGATTTTATTTGATATATCATATAAGATTTGTTAATATATAATAAATTATATTATCAAGATTTATATTATATTTAAAACTTTCAAATAAATTGTATAATTTATCTAAAAATATCCTTTTATAAACAGAAAATAATAGTTAATAGGATAATATTTATATAAATCATAAATTATTAAAATTAAGAACAATTTTTCTGCACTATCATCTTTCTATGTTAAGATAGATCCTAAGCTATCAAAATTAAAAAAATTCTTTTATTATATAATTTTTTTTTAAGATTTTTTATATAATATTTATTGAATCTATATATTTGAATTGATTTATTTTAAATTTTTTACTATTACGTTATACATACATATACATATGTATATATGTGTATAGATGAGACATGTTATACTATTTTATTATTATAATGTAAAATTTTTAATTTATATTATTATTTTTAGTAAAAAATTTATGTATTTCTAATTTATTTAAAACAATTTTATTGACTATTGCTATTTAAGATTATTTTTATTAAATTAATTATTTCTTAAACTTATATATTTTTAAACAACATGAAGTCAAATAAGCATTATAATCATTTTATACAAATATTTATCTTATATAATAATACGTGAAACATAGTATAATACAATATGTTAATTTATCCTATAGAAATATTATAAAATAATCCTCGTATTATAATACACGGTATACGAAATGAACCCAAGTGTTCCATGGAAGTAAATATAATTCGCTAGTTATATTTTTAGTTAAAACGGTTGAAAATTGGAAATTAGATGCGTTTCAATTTCTTCGGTACCTCGCTGAACTTGGTCTCATCGTTAGTTGATCTTGCTTTGGTTAATCTTCCTTCAACCATGCTTGTATGGTGGATATTGCGGCGAAAGCAAACCCTTTTATGCTGAACAAAAACTTAAACAATATAGAAAGAACAAAAAATGACGAAAGTCAGAAGAGAAGGGTAGGGAGAAAAGAAAAAGGAAAAAAAAAAGAAAGAGTATATATGTATATTTGAGGAGGTTCATGGAACCGCGAAAGGATACAAGTTTGATGTACCAACTGGTGGTTATGGATTGAGCTCCTTAACCAAACAAATATTACAAGTTAAAACCATCTTGAAGAGACCAAAAGCAGAATAACATAAAGCAATGATAACAAGTCCGGCATCAACTGCAATTACAGTTGAATCTCTGCGTGCGAGTACCAAATCACAAAACCAAAACTAAGCAACCGATACCCTCAAGTGAAAAATATGATTTTTATGCTTAAATTCATTGAGAAAAGTTATCACTTTTAAATGTGGGTCCCTCCACTTCTACCATGGATGCTTTAAGCTGAACTTCGGTGCTCCTGCTTTAAAAGCGCTTTATCGCCTAGAGATCACTTTGGGAGCTTCAAAATGCCAGCAACATGCTCAATGCCCTCTCTGATGCAGAATTTTATGCCTTAGACTACTTGGCAGTTTCAGGTTCGCATGTTCAATCAAAGCTACTCTGCGTAGTTTCTTTACTTTCTCGAAACTGGCTCATTGTTTTTCCCTTGTTCTTTTCTGTTGTGGTATGTGCTTAGACCAGAAATAAAGTGTTATTGTGGAGCTAGAATTAAGCAAGCTCAGAATGTAATGCCCATTTCTATTCCTATACTACAAAATCTACACCCTACAATATCTATAAAAAGCTGTAGTTTCTGCCTTGCAATCTTTGCCAAGCTTAGTAAAACTATGATTTTGCCCCTTGTTTTTTCCGTTGCGTTTGTATTTCGGCCTGGTTTTTTAGTACTTTCATGTGATGGTGTGACGCAAACTTAACCTGCTCCCAACAGTGATTTCCCACCAATCCCAAAGCATAGAGTTGCTCGAAGACAACCCATGTATGTCATACCCCGTTGCTGCAATTTCCTGTCTTTCGTTTATCTTGGCTTCCTCCGTACATTTTTTCCCCTTGTCTCTTATCATCTGTCTATTTTGCAACCCGGAGACACTTCATCCGTGCAACTTCGTCACCCACTAGCTCTGTAGAAAGTTTCATTCTTTTTCGTCTTCTAATCTTTGAGCTTTGTGATTGAAGGTTATCCTTTTCATTTTTCTGCTGGCCAAGTGGAGTGGGCCCGCTTTTCTGGTTTGAAGTGGCTATTCTGGCCTCTTTTTTTTTTATTGTTTTGTTACTGTTGGAAGAATACAAAGGTGCAGCTTTCTTCTCCTTCTTGTTGTTTTTCTCCTTTTTCACAGCTGCACAATCTATCAGGTTGCACGGAGGAATTGGGTCTTATTACGTTGAAGTTCAGGTTTTGCGACCAAAAAGAATTTTGTGAGTTCTTTCTGAGTCTATTATTGTATTGAATTCTCTTGTAATAGCTTATCAATTATCATGGGTTCAAATTCAATCAGGATGTTGATAGGGTTTTTTTTCCTGAAAGTTTAATACAAAATGGGAGCTTTCTTCTCAATATCTCTTTGTTAGTTTTTTAAAAAAAAAAAAGTCTTTCCTCTTTCATTAGGTTTGTATTTTGCCTTGGGATCTATGAATATCCAATGATAAATTTGGTTCCAAGTAGTTTTTAGTTAAATAAAGGTCCAACAGCAAAGTAGAGCCTGAAATTTAACTGTGACGGCAGTTCAGGACCTGGCTGCTTCGTGGCTTTTAGCCTTGGACTCTGTTTTTACCCTCTTTTCATTTCATTTCCACACGAATGTGTTTATCAGTAGTTTGATTTTCCTTCATCCTAAGTGTACTTCTTGTTTATAATGTCAGGTAACTTTGAACAGTCAAAAAATCATGGCTACTTATTATAGTTCAAGTAATCAAAGAGATGCTGTCCCTATGCTCTGTCTAAGGGAAAATCTACCTAATTCATATCCCGAGGCATCGATTCTTCCTATTAATATGACATCGTATATGAATTCTGGGTCATATTCAGATGCATTGTCTGGCAATTCTCAACAGCAAAGTAACTGCTTTGTGATCCCTTCAATAGCTGCCTCACATTCAACTACTGAACAGCAAGAAATCTTAGCAAATTTCGGTGGGTTGCAAACTGGGGAACAAAATTTCAATGCATGGACTGAGGGGCAAGGATTATCTCTCAGCCTTGGAAATCATGTACCATCAGAGATCCAAATGCCTACTGCGGAAGATCAAAATCCTAATCCAAATTTTGATTCATTTTTGGGTCCTAATCTGCCAATGTCTAGTGATGGGGGCTATAAAAGCGGCTCATCTAGGGATGAATCTTTGAGACATTCTGAAATTTTGCCGCCCGGTTTAGTGGGAGGTAATCAAGACTTGAACAGAGGGGATTTTTCTTTGCATGGAATATCGAGTGTCGCTGGAACAGCTTCTAATTCTAGATACCTCAAAGCAGCACAACAACTGCTTGATGAAGTTGTTGACATCCGAAAAGCTATGAAACAAGCTAATATTAAAAGTCATAGCACGCATGGGGACTCTAAGAAGAGTTCCAAGGAGGATGAAGGGAGACAAGAAAATGAAAAGGAACTTGCTAATGGATTACCTTCAAACATTCAAGATTCAGCTAGTAAGCCCTCTTGTGAGCTTTCACAAGCTGAAAAACAAGATCTGCAGAACAAACTAGCAAAGCTTATATCCATGTTGGATGAGGTAAAACCTATGTTATGTAGATTTCTTTTCTAAGATTTAAATCTATGATTTCTTCAAACTGTACTTCATGACAATATAATTTCTATGATTTCTTTGAAGTCATTATATCATATCCAAATAGCTTAATGGACACTTAAGAGAGTGTTATATTTGAAATTGTTGTGGCTTTTAGATTGAACATTAGACAGCTCGTGGGTATGTGTGATATTCTTTCCCGGTTAAACTAGAAAAGCAAGATCACTTATGTTTCTAGAAGAGCAAAATATTAAGAATAATAATTCATATATGTTCTTTTCCGGATCTTGGAATGAACTGTCAGTATTTCAACGGTAATGGTAGTTCAAAACTTATGAAGTATGAAATTGGAACCTAAAAATTGAATTATATGAAAACTTGTCCTACTGGTGGACCTCCTGTAATCATCTAGTCAGAAAATCGGATGGGATAAATTGGTTTTGCATTCCTGGAGGTTTTTTTCATGGCTAACTCATAATACCCTTTCTTTCCATTTTCTTATGGTATGGTGGATGGGTCTCATTGGCATGATAAAATCGTGGCCATAATTTTCAATATTATTATATCTGTAAGGTAGCATTTCTGAAGTATAATTAGTAGTTATTGATTCCAGGATATTGAATGAATCAATAAGGCTGACATGAATTCCATTTTTTTCATCGTACATAAGAACATATAAAGACTTATCCTGGTATTTTCTAATGTGCATCATTTGATACACAGGTTGACAGTAGGTACAAACAATATTATCATCAGATGCAGCTTGTGGTATCAGCGTTTGATGTGGTAGCAGGGCGTGGGGCAGCTAAACCATACACTGCACTTGCTCTGCAAACCATTTCATGCCATTTTCGGTGCTTGCGTGATGCAATCACTGGCCAAATCAATGCAACGCAAAAAAACCTTGGGGAGCAAGATCATTCAGGAAATAATAGAGGAGTTGGAATATCAAGACTCCGCTTTGTGGACCAAGAACTCCGGCAACAGCGGGCCCTTCAGCAAATTGGCATAATGCAACATGCATGGAGGCCACAAAGGGGGCTACCAGAAAGCTCTGTTTCAATTCTTCGTGCTTGGCTGTTTGAGCATTTCCTTCATCCGTAAACTCCTCCACATTTTCTTTTGTTATTTTTAGAGGTTGTTCCAAGACTCTTGTGTTATTTACTCTAGCTGCATTTTTTGTTGTTTGCCAGCTACCCAAAAGATTCTGATAAAATCATGCTGGCAAGGCAGGCAGGCTTGACTAGAAGTCAGGTAGAACATCAAAACTATCTCTCTTTGGACTTGCTTGATAGACTTCTTTGTGTTTGTATCAGAAGTGAAAACATCAGTATCTTATATCCTTTACTTGTCATATATTGTAAAATCCTTTTATCTGGAGGTTCAAGATCGTGCTAAATGCCTAATTTAGTTATCCATTCAAATGAATTAGAGGATAATGCATTAATTTTTTATACATTGCTCTTTTTATTATCTGCATTTCATAATCATGTAGTGACTGACTCCTTTTGCTTACATCAGGTCTCGAATTGGTTTATAAATGCAAGGGTACGTTTATGGAAGCCTATGATTGAGGAGATGTACAGAGAGGAGCTTGGTGATGCTGACATGGACTCCAACAGTTCTTCATCTGAAAATGCATCCAAGGTGACAACAACAAAAGGTGAATTCAAGAACTCCAATGACAGGGGTGATGATTTGCAGCGCAGCCAAAGCTTCGTGGCCAACAAGACTTGCAATGGAGGTAGTGAGGGTAAAGCTCAATATGAGATAGCAAAACAAACTGAGGAGCAAAGGCCGAATTTTGATGATTGCGGCCTCTTCCCCGATGACACTGGTGGGGGCAGTGACAGGTTTATGGCAGTTGCCGGTGCTACAAGCCAAATGTCAGAGTTTGGGAGGATTGAAACAGGAAGAAGAGGAGTATCTCTCACATTAGGTTTGCGGCATTGTGAGGGTGGCGGTAATTTTATGTCCAGCAGTGAGACCCGTCACAGTTTTCTTGCCATGAGAGAAGAGCAGGACTTCTACAACGCTGCTGCAGCTTCTTCGATGAGAGCTGAAACAGCAGAACTTGAATGCATGGGTGCTGGAAACCAGCAACAAAGGCATAATTCGTCCAATTTAGTGCATGATTTTGTAGTATAAAACACAATCAGCAGGACTGGTTCAAACTTAACTATTAAGAGAAGATCCAGAAATGGTTTTAGAGATTTAATATTAACAGCTAGACAGAAAAAAAAGAGCCTTGATCCTCTACAAAGTACCGTATTATACGCAGAAATTTGTTGGAAGATTAGCAATGATGTGTAAATGTAAGATGCATATCTTTTGTTTAACATTGACTAATACCAATGTAAAAGAGAATAAATGCTAGGTTTGGCTGAATGGTATCTTTGGTATTAATTAAACCCCAAATGCAATGCGAGGCTTCAGATTTCAGCTGCCACATTCAAAGTATGGTTATCCTGTCTTGCCTGTTTTCATATATTTTTTTTTAAATCTGCAAAATCGCTATCAAGGAAGTTGATAGATTTCGTGTAATGGAAGCATAGTTGTTGTCTTTTTTGCAATGAAATTAAGGTTTCGTAATAATGGCATTGGTTTGTGCTAAGCCAATATTTAGAATTTGAGCAAGATTAACAGCATGTGGATGCAGTATCAGGTTGCTGGCAAAAAGATGTTCAATTTCTATTGCCATACTACCAAATTTGTTAAGAGTGGCACATGTGTTGATGCTGGAACTGACTAAAAATATCCTTCTTACACGCTTAGTTCAATCTCTACATAAGGAACAAGAAATGGAAATAAAGACCTTTATCATAAACATCGATAATGGGCTCCTCGGCCTTATCAATTAGCGTTTATGAAACAGATACTACTGGAAGTTAAAATCATCGACCCAAAAAAATAAATAAATAAAAGCTAAAATCATGTTTTTTTCTTCTTTTCTTTGACCATGAAAATAAAATTGTGTACTGAACTTGGATATCTAGACAAAGTGGGTGTCATAGATTGGGAAGGCAACGCAAGCCATTCCAAAATTGCTGCATAAGAAATACTTCACAGAAACGGGACTGCCAAATAGATAATTAGATATTCTATAATACTTAACCATCATAAATCCAATTTGATCATCTATAGTCACCATAACGTAGCCTTAGCAGGAGAGTTTAAATCATCCATACATACAGGACATCTTCAAGTTTTCTTTTTGGCCTGCCAAAACCGTGACAAGCACCTTGACAATCTGAAATTAGTACTAATATCTCCACCAAACACCAAGAATGGAGTAAAGTTAACTTCCACCTTCCAAGCTATACAACAACCCCAACCAAATGAAATCAGAAATCAGGATGCCAAGTAACAGTTAATTTAAAACTTCCATATCTGTTTGAACAAGAATATAGTGCATAAACTATGCAGTCAGACAACAGCAAAATGCATCTGCCCAATCAAGTCAGCCAAATCTACTGGACTGTCCAAGTCTATCTGCAGATTTTGTATTTCCATGACATATATGTTAGGACAGAAGAACTGCATATTGCCAAATAAGACTTGAGAAAAAAGGCAAACAAGATTGGTATCTCACCTTTCATACAGAACCTTGACATCTTCCCCCAAGATTGGACTTTCAAGAAAGACATCACCACATTTCTTCACATCAACCGTCTTAAATTCAAAGTTTTGATAACCACAGTACTCATTCCATTCAAACCACATCCTAGAAATCAATTCCTTCTTGAAACAAGTGTTGTGATCTTCTGCTTCTGGAGAATCAGCAGCTACCAATCTATATGCAAAAACTCTCTTTACTTGACCTGGTCGGAATGCACGGCCAATTGCCTGGCGAGTAACTGATGGATTAAGATGAACATCCAAAACTATAATGCGGGATGCCCCCACCAAGGAGATGCCCTCTCCGCATGCCTTGATTGAGCCAAAGAAGACTTTTGCATCAGGTGAGTTGTTGAATCGCTCCATGGACCACTCTCGCTGTTCAGGGCTTGATTCTCCTGAGATGACAAAAATTTCATTTCCAGGACTCCAGCCTCTCTTTTTCACAGCCAGTCTTTCTAAAAATTTCAATGGTAAAAGATATTGGCTAAAAACCAGAAGCTTCTCTCCACTTGACTCACAAAGGTTTAGCATATTTAGAAAGAATTTTGCCTTCACTCCGTCTTTTACAACTAGTCCCTCTAACATTTCATCCACCATACAATCGGTTACAGAAGAAATGTCAGTACATTTTTCTGAGAGGGCTTTTAGACTAGGGTGAAGATAAACAGCACTCCCAATGGAACTCATCTTAAACTTGCTGGCAATCATCTTTAATTTCTCAGTTTCATGCTTCTGCCTAGAGGAAAGATTAAGTAGTACGCTGAAATCAACAAGACCAGGAAGCTCATCCAGAAAATCTCCTTTGTAGAAGTGAAGCACCTTGCTGGTCATCTCACGCAAATCTTGTATGACAGCCACTTTACTTTTAAAATCTGTCTCTTGCTGCAAAGTATTCTCAACCAAGTCATAGAAAGCTCCATGTCCACTGGCTTTTAACTGTTTTCTCACTCCTTGTATATTTACTCTACTCATAATGCGCTTAACAAAAGGTCGAGAAGTTTCAAGCCGTAAAAACCTCGGCCGCACAAGGTTTAAGATGTTAAATACCTCTGCAACATGATTCTGATACAGGGTTCCAGAGAGTACTACTTTCCTAGGAGTTTTCACTTTAGCAAGGGACTGCAACACATTGGTATCCTCATTCCTTGCAGTGTGTCCCTCATCTAAAATTAGAATTGAAGGAACCTTAAGCAATATCTCTTGGCATTTTGATGATGTGTCGTTGTTGCTGCTAGTTCCACAATCACAAACAATAGTGGAGAGCTGCTTGTATCCTAAGAAAAGGATACTCTTCTGCTCCACCCACTTCTGCAACACTTCTAGTTGCTGAGATCGATTGTCTGCCTTTGCGCTGTAAAAATCAAGAAGTGGCAAGTCTTCCACCTGCCATGTCTTAAACTCCTTTTTCCAAGTTGCCAGTATCCCTTTAGGAAGCACCACAAGTGGCCTAGCATTAGGATACTTGGCTAGAAAGCTTTGCATGAAACTGATTATCATGAATGTCTTGCCAGAACCTGGAGCATGGGCCAAGATGCAGCCTCCAGGATTTTCACCCACAAGATTGCTGACAAGAAAATTGAATCCTTCGACTTGATGAGGTTTCATTTGGTTCATATGCCTAGGGTGTGCAGAGATGCCACTTACCACCACACAATCCTCAACAAATTTAAGTCCAGATACCTCACGCACGGCTCTGTCCTTGGAGTTCCAGGTATCAGGCATGTAAGTTCTTGTACTCCTTTTAATCTTTAGAAAAACGATAGTCAAATGCAATTCAAATTTGATAGTTTCTAAGATCTAACAATACGTAATCCTATATGGCTATATCTGATCCAGTACAATTATCATGCAATCCTTTATCTGATCCAGGATTATTACCTTGTACTGAAACTCAAAAATGGTCTCAATTCCTCGGTCGATAATCCCACAAACGCGACAAACATAACCAAGATCATCTTTTAAAATAAAAGAATGATCGCAGTACTCCCCACCTTTGTTCACTTCTTCATCAGGAGGAGGATCCACAGCAACATCCTGGTAGAGGCAGAATTAAACTAAATTAGTACCAGAGAGACTATAAAGTAAGCAATTCATCACTACCAACAAGAAGTATAAAATCTAGTTAGATATCTTCATTTCCCCAAAAACTAGACCATAAAGTACAATACACGCAACTGTTTCCAATTTCGTGACACAAACACACAGAAAGCTAAATTACCATAGTATGTTTACAAGTTAGTCTCCCAAGTCAAGAACAAAGATCAAGGGGTACAACAAAGAAAGAAAGATTGAGAAACTGCAATATAAAGGAGAAACATAAAAGAACAAATCCAGTATGTTTCACACAAAGTTTCATTCTATTTAATCTTACTTTAACTATATGTAGGTCTCAGTAGATGAAGTAATTGAACAAAGTCACACTTGCTTTAAAAGTGTTAACAAAATAATGTAATCATACTTTGGAACATTCTATTGCCATTGACATCTCCCTCCAAATATCTTCCAGGCCATCTTCTGTATTAACCTCATGCATGTCTTCCTCCTGTACCCCAACATAAACACCTTTATCTCTGCTGGTATTATCTTTACCAGCTGAGCTTCCTTCACTCTTTGGAGTTTCACATTCTTCATGGTATGCAATGGGAACATGGTACTCCTAATAATTATTGCACATAGGATATAAAGGATATCAGAGCAATAACTAAAAAAAAAAAAAAGATATAGCATATTTTCATCATTTCATGGGAAGAAGCTACAAGTATAACATCCACTAACCTCATAACAGTGTTGGCCCTCTACACCAACATAAACACTTTTATCTTTGCTTGTTATATCTTTACCAGCTGGACTTGGTTCACTTTTTGGAGCTTCAAATTCCGCTTTGGATGCATTGGGATCATGGTACTCCTAATAATTGCACATAATATACTAAAGGATATCAAACTATTGACTTACCAAAAGAAAAAGATCTAGCATATATTCATGAAAAGTAGCTACAAGTACAACATTCACATTGCCAAAACTTAAATGATAAGCCATCCAACTCTGCATATAGAAATCAAAACCAATGAAGATACAAAGTATAATCTGAAAGGTGAAAAGGAAAAAAACATTTATCACTGTACATTAAATTGGTTTCTGCACTAATATCCTGAGACAATTTTGTGGTATATTGGAAACAAGTTTAGAAAGACAGATGATGATTTAATTTATGGAACTGAGATACTTCCAAGTGAAAAGTCAGACTTGAGTTACACAACCCAGCATAGAATATGCCATCAAACTTGAAATGAAGCACTTTTCATCTCCAAGGAGCAACGAGCAAAGTCAAGGAACCAAGGGATTGAAATATCTCATGATATACATGACATGCTTCAAAATGCCACTGTAGTGTCATGACTTACAACATATTAATGCAAATGTTTTAATTCATCCAAGCTTTTTGCGTCAAATAATAAGCTGTAATGGTCTTTAAGAAAAGCTAGTTCACTTTCGGAACATATAGATTGTATTGGCTTCAATCAGCCGTTATGTTTTAATGAAAACCAGGTATGCAACATTTAGGCCCTGCAACAATATGCATTGCTTGCAGCACGAAATAACAGATGCGGCATAAGAAAGTATATATTTCGTCAACATAATATGCCAGAAACATGTTAAATAGATTACAAATGGTTAAATAATCATATATTAACTTGTTACTTCCTCTGATGTATGATGGATTTATTGGTTGTGTTCTCTTTACTTCCAGTATTCTGTTTTAATGGTATATAAGATGATATTTTCTTTTAAAAAAAATAATAATTCAGCAATAATATTTTTACAAGCTTTATTTTCATGGCCACAAAAAAAATAAAAAGAACAAAATTGTTTTCAAGAATTGTCTCTGGATGTTAAATGAGAATGAGAAATGTTATATGTATACGTGTGAGAGGCTCACAATAGCCTCACTCTAGAGAGACGGGGAGTTGGGACCCACAAGAATCATGATACTCATGCTTTCCAGATATCATGCATGCGAAGACTCACGAAATTCATGCTTAGAGAATTCAATAATTATAAAAACAGGAAAAAAAAAAAAAAAAAACTTACAACTGTGTCCCTCATGGGCAACTGTTCAACAAAGTGCTTCAGCACAGCTTCTTGAAATGGAACAGAAGGCTTTTCATCGCTATCATCTTCCTCATTGGATAGGATAATTACATCAGGCAATGATGCTGCTGCTGGAACATCATTTGTAATGTCCTCCTCCTCCAGATCATTTGTAATGACGCCTTGATTTGTCAAACCGGTAACTCGTTGATTTTCCAACTTACCAGTTTCTTCCTTGTTGATCATTCCCACTTCACCAAATCTATCTAGGAGTGAGGGATATTTTGCAAAGTAAGGGCTCAATACTTGCATTCTTAGAGCTAGAAGCACCTGTATTTCCTTTGTGACACTTCCAAATTTTTTATCGTCTGAATGATCCAGCAAGGGAGAAATAGCAGATGGACTGGAGTAATGCAAAACATTTATAGAAGTCTTCTGTTTCTGCAGCTCAATTGTGTCATCCATGTTCACTAAGCAAGGCATGCTATTTCTAGATGATTTTATCCTTCTGCAATATTCTGGTCAAAGAGAAACAAAATTCATAAGACATTGGCATACATTCATGTACAATGAATATTTTTCTAAATCAAACTCTGTATAAGCAGCATGCAATACACATCATCCATGATAGAACAAATATTATAATCTGGGGAAACAACTAACCAACTGTGTCCCTCATGGGCAACTGTTCAACAGATTGCTTCAGCACAGCTTCTTGAAATGGACCAGAAGGCTTTTCATCTCTATCATCTTCCTCACTGGATAGGACAATTACTGAAACATCATTTGTAATGTGCTCCTCCTCCGGATCATTTGTAATGACGCCTTGATTTGGCAAACCAGTAACTCGTTGATTTTCCAACCTACCAGTTTCTTCCTTGTTGATCATTCCCACTTCATCAAATCTATCTAGGAGTGAGGGATATTTTGCAAAGTAAGGACTCATTACTTGCATTCTTTGAGCTCGAAGGGCCTGTATTTCCTTTGTGACACTTCCAAATTTTTTATCTTCTGAATGATCCAGCAAGGGAGAAATAGCAGATGGGCTGGAGTAATGCAAGACATTTATAGAAGTCTTCTGTTTCTTCAGCTCAGTTGTGTCATCCATGTTTACTAAGCAAGGCATGCTATTTCTAGATGATTTTAGCCTTCTGTAATATTCTGGTCAAAGAGAAACAAAATTCACAAGATATTGGCATCCATTCATGTACAATGAATATTTTTCTAATACTGTGTATAAGAAGCATGCAATACACATCATCCATGATAGAACAGATATTATGATCTGGGGAAACAACTAACCATAGTCCTTCAAGCCGCGTTATATCAAACATTAGACAGTGCCATGATTTAAAAAAAAAAAAAGTGCACACAAAAGTATGCCAATGCAATAACAAACATAAATATTTTTCAGGTATACACAGTCCCATGATCTTTCAGTGTGATTTCTACTCATATCATTGGACTTACGTGCCACAAAACATAATGGTAAAATTTCAACCCATTCAACTCACAACCAGAATAAAATTTAAAAGAAGTCCTGAAGCACCAATTTTTTTTATGAGATGTGCTGAATGCACGCTCGTGAGAGGAATTCGCAATCGACGCTAATGTGAGGTGTCGCGCCCGTCACGGACTGGGAACGTGAGCAATAAGTTTTTCTCTTTTTTAGTGTTTCCAAAGGTGGGTCTTGCACCCTTTAGGCCATGGCTGACCTGAAATGGCCCATAGAGCCTTATGAACAACATATTCAAGTCATAAATCTTTCCTTTGATTCCAAAAGAATGACATTTGTTCATTCAAGTCCACTTTCACCATGAATTTGAGACTCTCGTGTCGAAATCATTTCTACCTCATGAATTTAACAATCCGTATTAAACAGGTTAACAAAAACAATGCCAAATGTGAAAAACAACGTTTGTAATTCATGATCAACATGATGGTAACAATGGCTCTTCACATACAAGGAAAACAGAGTAAAACAGCATACCGCTTGAAGTGGAGCGTTTATCAGGTGTAATATTCACTTCTGGCTCCATGAAAGACCAGAGAAACACCGCAAAACGAAAATGAATGCTGGCTACAAATTTTAATTTTTCAATAACAAAGTTCTAATTTGAAATGGAATGGACAGAGGAAAAAAAGCAAGGATAGCAAAACTGGACTCACATTTGCTATGGTCTGAGAGAATTTCCTACGAAGATGTACAGTGTGAGACAGAAAGAGGATTGTGAAATAGGTTGAGATTATAATTCTATGAGCTTTTCTTTCTTCTCTTATTTGCCACTGCCTTCATGACTGACTGTTCATTTTACTACGTTCTTAGCCGTGTAGCAGACTAGCATTGGAAGTGGTCCGAGTGGAAAACGTTTGGTGTACAGCAAGCATACGGCCAAAAGCAAAAAAAGTACCACAGTGGTAAACGCTTTCCATGTATATAACGTAGAGCGCTCGTTTGTGTGAGCCAAAATATATAGAGGCAAAAATCCAAATTTAATCTTCTATCAACTCATCTATTTTGATATTAGAATTCTTTGCTATCACACATCTTGACATTTTAAGAGACATAAAATTAATTTGAAATCTTTTAACTAAAAGATAAAAGGAAATTAAATTTATTTGTTTTTTCCAAAACAAAAACACTAACTTAAGCTTATATTACCAATTAAATCAATTTAATGTCATTTGAGATGCCAATTTATGTGCTAGCATGAAATTTTCATCAACAAAAATAAATGAAGTTAAGATTGTAAGTGAGTTTGGATACTTTCTAAAAATTAAAGATTAAATCATTTGAAAAAAAGTTTTAGAAAACAAAAATGATTTTGCACCTTCCTCTATGTACGGGAATGTTTCTCAGGAAAGTGGGGATTCATACCTCTCTTCTTGGTCAATGGTCTGAAGAAATAGAAGCAAAGAGAGGAAAATCTGGCTATTTGAGAGATTTCATCCTTGTGCCACTCACTCTTGATAAAGTGTTTTTGATGCTCATACCATTCACATTACGGCTTTTTGACACACATGGAGCATTTAGGCAAACTCTTTCTCAATATAATGCTAAAATGAAAGAATTTCTACATATAATGTGTTTTTTATGTTAATTAATTGTCAGGTGTTGCCAATGAAAACGTTTAATAAGGACTAAACGTTACTGTTGACAATGCTGACCTATAATGTCTGATCCACATCCTTAATACAATGTTGATTGCAGAAAACTTTGTTAAAAAACGTTTAGTTACTAAACGTTATCATTGACAACGCTAACCTGCAGTGTCTGGCCCACACTCCTAGTGCATACAATGGCAGCGTTACCAATAAATAAACTGTTTTTGATGTTCATACTATTCACATTACTGCTTTTTTGACACATATGGAGTGTTTAGGGAAACTCTTTCCTAGGGTAATGCTAAAATGAAACAATTTTCGTATATAATGTGTTTTTTTTTATGTTGATTAATTGTTAGGCAGAAAATGTTTTTAATAAGAACATTTAAGAAGGGCTCAACGTTATCAATTGTTTTTATGTTGATTAATTGCCATGCAGAAGATGTTTTTCTTAAGAACATTTAAGAAGGGTTAAACATTACCATTGGGAACGTTGCTTTGCAGTGTCTGTCAAACTGGCCAATGCCCCTATTGCATATAGTGGCAGTGTTGCCAATGATAATGTTTACTTAGATAGTCAAGCGTTCATCCCATTTTTTTTATTTAAAAAAGTGTAATGTTAATTGCAGAAGTGTTTACTTAATCTAAAAAAAATAATGTAACATCCTCTCATATCTTAATACTTAATTTTCTTTTCTAAAGAACAAATAAATTTTTAAATTTTTTTCCGAAACACCTCAATTTCATTAATTATTATTATGTTTCTCTTTACTCTTGTGCTTCCCTTTAACTCTTCAGTCTCCCAAAAATTTCTTACACCACTATTTGTTGAGACATAGTTAATCTATATTCTGTGATCTAATTTTAGGTTGAATCAATTACTAATTTTTTATATAATTAAATAAATATAATTATATAATTTATATATAATTAAATATAAAAAATTAATTATTTTATTTTATTTGTTTAATTATATATAAATTAGTAATTTATTTAACTTTAGAGGTGACAAAATAGATGGATATCCATAAATTCATTCAATTTATTCATCTCTAAATCAATCTAAATTTATTTATAATATTTAACAAATCAAATAGATATATAAGATATTAATTTATTTAATAAAAGGATAATTAAAGATCTATCAATGAATATTTATGATCAATCTAACTTAATTTTTATTTAAAACTTAAAATAAATATTTTTAAATAAAAAATAAACGTAAATTAGAAATCCCAAAACCCCAACATAATCACATATGCTGACAAACCTAACAATTGTGACTCCTCTATTTACAAATCTATATCTATCTTTGACATAGATAACTATTTATTTATTTATATTTATATTTAATATTTTAATAGAATAAAAAAAGATGGTACATTTAGCATCTTTTATAAGATGAAAAGGATTGTATATTAAGCATTTTGATTTTTGTAAAGATACTCGCAATTGAAAATTTTTTCAAAAATCAATTAATATTTGTTTATATAATATATTTAACTTTAATTTTTCCATTTAAATATTAGTTGTCGGTTATTTATTTTCAGTAAATTATCAAAAAAAATTTAAAAGAAATGTCAATTTTAAATAAAGTGTATTTTTTTTATTCTAGATATTTCAAATTCTAAAGAAATGTCAATTTTAAATCACATTTATTCAATTTTTTTATACATATTATATATATAATATGTAGAAAAACTTTAAGATAAAAAAGGGAAAATATAACAAAAAAAATATTTTATTCTTAGTTTATTACTCTTTTATTTAATTTTGTAATGCAGATAAAATATTTTTAAAATATAATTTAAAATTTTAATAGTAAAAAATTTATTTTTAATTATAAAGTTAAAATATAATTTAAAATTTTTAACAGTAAAATTTTTTTTAATGATAACAATAAAATATAATTATAATAATAAGAAAATAATGATAGTATAAAATAATAATTGTTAAATAAATAAATTGATGGATTAGGTTTGACCCTTTATATATGAGTTATGAGTTTGGGTCATAAATGGATAAATGTGTTATTGTTAAATTATTTATTAATAATTTAATCTAAAATCATTCAAATCATCCATTTGACACCTAGATTCAACCTATAAAATTACATCACAAGAAATATTTTGACAAGATGCAAATTAACTATGTCCGAAGAAAAATTTTGGAGATTGAGAAGCTAAAGCAAGAGCAAGAGTGAAGAGAAACATAATTATAGCTAATGGAAATGAAATGTTTTAAACAGAGAAGGAAGAAAGAATTTATAAGAAAAAAATTAGATTTTTTGTTTTCAGAAGAGAAGACAAAAACACTGAGATATAAGAGGATATTATATTATTTTTTTAAGATTAAGTAAACACTTCTGCAATAAACATTATACTTTTTAAATTGAAAAAATGGGAAGGATGCTTGATTATCCAAGTAAATGTTGTCATTGACTACACTACCACTATATGCACCAGAGGCGTGAGTCAATGTGACAGACATTGAAAGATGGCGTTGCGAATAGTAACGTTCAGCTCTTATTAAACGTTTTCATTAGTAATGTTTTCTACTATATAATTAATTGACATCAAAAGGATATTATATACAGAAATTGTTTCTTGGTCATAATCTTTTTCACTATTTTTAAGATGCTATCATTGGAATTGAGATAAGGTATGTTTCAATTTTTAGATTTTGATTTTGAAAAAACTAATCAGAAGTATATTTGTTTTATGTTTGAAAACACTATCTAATAATTGATTTTATTAAGAACATAATTTATTTTAGAGAATCTTTTACAAAATAAAATTTATGATGGAAGTGAAAGCT
>JANHAO010002233.1:0-29428 GCA_026873985.1 Saraca asoca
TTGCTGAAATTTCTCCATAATTGACGCTGTGGCTGCGCAGCTTTCCTTGACAATCTCTGTGGCTGCGCAGCTTTCCTTGACATTTAGAAACAAATGGGCACCACAAATTATGAATCTTCATCTCCGTAATCTTATTCTTTTTCTTTTCAAAATTTTCAATTAAAAAGATAATTATTTTCATCATAATTACTCTTTTAACTTCCTCCATTCAGCTTATTTGAATGCAAGCTCCACCAGTGTGTGACTGGTTCAATAACTGTCATTTAATAGTGCCACTGAACCCAGTTTGTCCTTGTTTGTTGTCATGTTCTTTTGGAGCCAAAAGATTCTTCATTTTTCATCCATTTCCAATGTATTTAAGTCCATTTGTCTCTAATGGGTTCAATTCATGCAGACCATTCTATGGAAATTTATGAAGCTTGAGCTACCTTTACTTGGAATTTATTTCAACTTCAGAATATTCTTGGTTTTGGGTAAGAGCTCCTCAATTTTCTTTCCTCTGGAGAACAGTTTTACTTAGTTTGGTTTCTCTACTCAAATATTTATTCTTTGATTCCTGATAAGGAAATTTCAGGTAAAAGCATTTTGTGCCTAGAGGAGAAATAATTCCATTGCAGTAGTTTTGGTATCTTTTCTTTTCATCTCTTGCCTTGACATAGGAAAAGGAAGCAAAATGGCAAAGGGAATGAACAATGTAAAAGAGTTAGAATTGAAGAGCTTTGGAATCTAGTCTAATTGAAGCATATTCACAGAGGGAAAGCAAAATCGAAGAGGGGATTTTTTTTTTTTTAATTTTTTTGGATAAAATGCCAACAGTGTGGTTCTCCTTGAAAAAGTCTCTGCACTGCAAATCAGAGCCATCGGATGTTCATGACCCAAAAACAAGAAAGCAATTGGGCACAATATCAACCAAAAGGGCAGGAAGGTCAGGGTGCTCAAGGTCCATAGCAAATCTCAAAGATGTCATCCATGGAAGCAAGAGGCATAACCCTGAGAGGCCACCAAGTAATTGCAGTCCAAGATCCATCGGGAGCAGTGAGTTCCTCAACCCAATAACCCATGAGGTCATTTTGAGCAACTCTAAGTGTGAGCTCAAAATCACTGGCTTTGGTGGGTTCCAAGAAGGATTTGGCGGCCGATGCAGCGGTGACGGTGGCGGCGGTTCAAATTTTGTGGGCACTTTAAGGCCTGGGACTCCTGGGCCTGGAGTTCAGTCTACTATCCATTGCTTTAATAATCCCTCTTTTAAGGCTTCAACAACTCCTCCAAGGAAATCTAATTTGCATGGTGTTGGAGTTCATTCAAGTCATAGGTTGTCTCTTGAGACAGATTCTAATAATAATGGTTCTTCAACATTGACTTGCCACAAATGTGGGGAGCAATTCAACAAATGGGACGCTGCTGAAACTCATCATCTCTCCCAGCATGCGGGTAAGAAAATTGTTTCTCTGATTTTAATTTTTTGGTTATCTGGTTTTATGTTGTATATTTTCAAGTAACAGGATTCTCCAAGTCATTCACTTTTAGATTGACATTCTGTTTTTCTTCCACTGTCATCTGTCGCTCATAATACCCACATATTCTTCTGATCATAAACTTTCTGGGCATTTATCAGATATACATGGATATTATTATTATTACTATTTTTTTGGAAATGGCTAGGAAACTTTTAGTTTAATATACTTTTTCATCTTTGGGCTGAAAACAAACTGATTTAACTTAAAAACTACACTTTGGATTCTCCTGCAACTTTACCTTCTGACATCTAGGAGAATCAGTATCTTTCTTTCCTTGTTGCAGGAACGGGTTGAAAAGGAAGATCATTTCATTATTGTTAATAACTAAAAGCAAATTAAAGTTCTTATGTATAAAATGGCTTCAAGTTTTAATTTTTTGATAGAATTTGGTACCTAAATGTGAAAGTTATAATACCTTTTTAACAAAGTTGAAATTTTTATTATACTAGATTTTGAAATATTTTTTTTTATAAAATTTCAAACATACAAGAAAAAACTACGCATAGTATATGAAATTTTTTTTCTACTCCATCAATAGGATTGCAATGTACAAATTTTCTGACTTTTGTTAGAATTAACAACAAATTTGCAGAAAGAATTATTATTATTTTTTTAACACAAGATACAAAAATGCATACATGGAAGCCACCAAGATGTATAGTTTTATCACTTCGATGCATTTTTCATATTGTTCAGACTATAAATTCAAATTTCAATATTAAGAAGCAAGTTTCTGTCTTTGGCAGTCACTGAGCTTGTGGAGGGAGATTCATCAAGGAAGATAGTAGAAATAATATGCAGAGCAAGCTGGTTAAAATCCGAAAACCCCTGCGGTAGAATCGAGAGAGTTCTAAAAGTCCACAATATGCAAAAAACCCTAGCTCGATTCGAAGAATACAGAGAAATGGTAAAAATCAAAGCCAGCAAACTCCCCAAAAAGCACCCTCGCTGCATTGCAGATGGAAATGAACTTCTCAGATTCTACGGCACAACAGTTTCATGCTCACTTGGTCTAAACGGTTCCTCCAATCTCTGCCTATCAGAAAAATGCTGTGTTTGTAGAATTATCCGAAATGGATTTTCTGCCAACAAGGAGTTAAAAGATGGAATTGGCGTTTTCACAACTTCAACGAGTGGAAGTGCTTTTCAGTCTATTGAGATTCTTGAAGATGATGAGTTATCAGTGAGAAAAGCACTTATTGTCTGTAGAGTGATTGCTGGGAGGGTTCATAGGCCCGTGGAGAAGATTGAGGAGATGGCAGGGCAAACTGGGTTTGATTCATTGGCAGGAAAAGTGGGTCTTTATTCAAACATAGAGGAGCTTTATTTGCTCAATCCTAGAGCTCTTCTTCCTTGCTTTGTGGTAATTTGCAAATCCTGAAGTAATGAAACATGTGACACTACCTCGTGTCTTAATTGTGTTTGTATGCTTGCTTGGTATGACAGATTGGAAAACACAAAAGCTACTAATATTAACTTTTGTCTCCCCTTGCACTTTCTACCATAAATTTTTGTACTTTCATCATCTTACCAAACACTGCATTAATTACGAATAATTTTTATTATAATTTCAAATCATTTGCGCTGCTTTTTGTGTTATTGTATGAACTGCGAACCTCCAATTCACTCATTTGTATTTTTCAATGGCAATAAAATCTTTTTCTGTGCGCAAAGCATCATCTATAAAAAATGCAGTGTGTGTATATATATATGTGGTGAATACGAAGATAAAATATATTATTTACTGTAATATTTTTGTATAAATGCACATGTAAGATGGTGATATTATAATGTGAAACGTAACTATCAAGCACAGGATAGAGGTTAAAACAAAGTTTTTGATAACTACGGCACAAAACACTGTAGATAGCTTAGCTTAACTGTGCCTCCTGCCGTTTTAATTGAATCTGATGGCTAATTCAATTGTTTACAAGTTATTGCAACTGACAGTTCCAAATTTTGAGTTATTGAAATGCGAACCTCTTTGAATTTCATGTATCAAATAGGTAGAGAGAACAAAGCTACTTGCATTTGCATATAATCAAGTGTACAGCCTAGGAAAAGGTACGACAAATATTTGTTTAAAATTTAGTGAAACCAAACTCCCAAGAATTAATGGTATTTATATATTGACCAGCTCTCTCTCCTTGCTGCATCAGAAATTAATTAATGAAATTTACTCTGTTTCACAATATTTTTACATATCAATTTCTGACTGAATGGTTTCTGATGAGCAAAAAAGCTGGGACTATGATAAAATTTAATGTGGTCCTTCTCGCTTGGCCATGCTTCAATTCAAGTTCAAACAGTAACTATTGCAAGCCTGAGGAGAAACATGAGGAATGATGGATTGGAAATTGGAAGTAATATTGTTTGTTTTGGAGGCTTATACACAGGCTTTGTCTCTTCTCCCTTCCGTTTGTGCCGTTGATGTCTTTGTTACTCCTGGATTGCCAAATTTCTTTCTGTGGAGCTTTTCCTTCGTCTTTCATGTAAAGTTTCTCTTACATTTACATTCTTACGTTTGACTTATATTTTCTTATATTAATTACTATTATTCATAATTAATTTTTTTTTAAAAGAACGTATATCAAACATAAAAATTCAAACATCTAAATAATATATTATTATTTAGGTTGATGTGCTTGTAGAGAAGAATATGAATAAAAAATAATAATTAAACTTTTATCATTTCAAAGCTATTAGTGCATTTACAATATATATTATTTGAGTTAAACTAATCTATTTGTTTTAAGATAAATCAAATCAATTTAACTCAAATATATCAAGTATGCAATTATGAAAAGAAATGTGGAAGAAGAAAGTATGAAACAATAGAAATATGGTAATTTTGTCGGTGACTTTTTTGGAGTCTGAATTCTTTGAAGGGCATGTTTCCTGGTTGTTGGATTGGTGATGTCATTTCATTAGTGCAAGATAACATCTATGCAGCTTTCAATGCTTTTTAGCACATGCAACTCATAAATGTCTCTACTTACCCTCATTAACACTTCCCTGGTTTGTCAATGAAACTCAATTGACACTTCAAATTTTGAAGCCAATGATAAAAAGGACTTGCTGCACTTGGCATCCAACTTCTTAGGCTGCAACAACTACTTA
Organism: Saraca asoca; assembly: GCA_026873985.1. Classification (NCBI taxonomy): domain Eukaryota; kingdom Viridiplantae; phylum Streptophyta; class Magnoliopsida; order Fabales; family Fabaceae; genus Saraca; species Saraca asoca. The sequence goes on from JANHAO010002233.1 coordinate 4,638, forward strand.
GCCGTGATTTTACGTCAGTGTTCTGAATTTTGACATATTAGGATCCATTTGGGACTTTCTTCTTAAATGCTTGATGCAGACACCACAACACTAGTTGGTCATAGCTATGTGATAAAGATAACAAAAAAACTGAATTACAAAGTTTTCACGATTCTCATTCCACCAAATGGCTCACAATCAGAGAGGTAAAGATTAATCACTTTGATTAAAAGGTAGTTGATAGAACAGAAGTTTGTACGTTTAATATTTTTGCCAAAAAATTTACCAAGTGGTTGAATAGTCAGAGATGCCAGAAATGGTTTTCATCCACTCAAGTAATATTTTCCAACTGCAATTCCTTAGGTATTTGCCTTTCCCTGTTGTATATTTGAGCAGTTACAAGTCCATCTCATTAGTCATTATGCAGACAGATGAAATTGACTATAGCAAACCAGAGTCTGCTTTTTCAAAGAAACCAAATTAATGTCTCTATGACCCCAATGAGCTCTTGAACCAACAAAATAAGCTAAGAAAAGATGGACACAGGGTTCTGGCAAAAAAAATGAAGCTAATTGATCAACCATGCCTCATAAAATTCTATTTCTTTGTTGCACACTGATTTCCAAGCTTTTGATGTGATGAAATTTTTTTTATCAAACTATTTTCAAGGTGTATTTAATTTCTTGTATCAAATTTTGGTCCCCACTCTAAACTCAAATTCTACTTTTTAATCTGGTGTTCATGAATTCAGCAACAACTCCGCATTCGGTGTAACTCCCGGGGATTACGCTTCAAAATTTCAAGATTAAGGCCTGATTTTCATGATCATTGATGATGGTAGCAGTGAATTCTTGCAACTAGACTAAGAGAAAAAGAACACACACCAAACATTCAAGAATGAATGTGATGGTTTGAGTGAAGACTTGGCTTGTTTGAAAGGAAAAAAAAAAAATTGTACATAAGCTAAGTTGATGACAATTATATATGTACAACAACAACATAAGACTACTTAACAGGAGGTAAATAACCATAATCTAGACAACATATGATTGTCTGATGAATTATGTCTTCAAGGCCATGCTTGTAACTAAAACCCAACTCTCTCAGCTTCTTTGAGGAAATCTCAGAAATTTTATTGTAATCTTTCTCATTAATCCTGCAGATGAATATAAGAACAACATAAGAATGGAACATATGAAAAGTAAATCTACCTTTATAAGAAAATAAAAACATTACCTCTGCAAATTTGTGGAAGGATACTCATTGGCAAGAAGACTGATCAACTTGGACAATGTACAACTTTCGCTGCAGCATATGTACTGACCTTCTGCTTCAGCATGCTGCATCAGGAATATGTGAGCACTGCATATATCTTCAATGTGGACTAGAGCTATTGACCCCATTCGCGCATTCACAGCAGATAATATCTGGTAAAACTCAGCTTCACCTACATATATGATAATTTGTGTATGCTTAGACGTTGTCAAATGATATTAAATATGTTTACTTGCATAGAAATTTATGAACATGAAGCTCATGAAGTATATTTATGATAGATTTGGATTCATGCAGTACGGCAGGAACCTGTAAGAGAGATGCAGATACAATGGAATGAGCCCCGCCTCTCTCCTATCCCATATTGGAGGGAATCTGCATCCGTCTATGATACACATGAAGTGTAGAAGCTAAAAATTATTTGGCAACGCGGATGAAAGTGCTGCAGTTCACCTTTGCAGCAAGTTATGCAAGAAGGAAAAGTAAAAGGGAATGCATATGGCTTTAGTAAGCCTGTGTTCTTTGTTAGAATACAAGCAGTAAATCAAGTTTAGAAGACAGTCTCGTGGTGGCTTCCTCACAAATATATATGATTTCTTTGTCTAAAATGCAATGTAAATGTTGGTGAAATCACCTGTTATTGGTGAGAGAAGAACTTTAACACTTGATGGTACAGAAGTAGTGAAGAATGGGCCTGCAACAGTAGTTGTTATGACTGATACAAGATCCATGCCATTCTCCTTAGCAAATTTAAATGCAGCTGCTTCTGATAGAAGCTTTGAAAGTGCATAAACCTGTGGCAACAAAGTACCCTCAAAGTAACCAATTTTGAGGAATATGCTCAATTCCAAAATGTGTAGGATCCGCATGATTTTGCGTTTCACTGCACATGTTTACCTACCTCCTACTTAAGGAATAAGAAAACTCACTTAGTCCGGACTTGGGAGCAAGATATAATTTTTGAGGAAGCATTACATACCCATCCACTTGCTTTTGTATTCCATACATGGTCACTTTGGATTTGGCAAGACTCATCAACAACAGGCTTCCACTTTCCATTGTTGTCTTTGGCAGTTATGGTACTTATGGAAGATGTGAAAACAACCCTTTTCACAGATTTTGATTTCAAGCATGACTTGAGAACGTTTATGGCTCCTTTAACTGCTGGGTCAATTACATGTTCTTCAACATAGGCCTCTGCAAGTTCAACACTGCCCAAGTTTCAATTAGTGTTTCACGAAACTTGAAATGATGATCCTTTACCTTCATACATATTTGCTTCATAATATGATCTTACTTATACTTTAGACATATAACATAATTTGAGTCAAATTGATAAGAGTTATATTAAATACACACTTATTTTTTACACATAATCCTTACAAGATTGTATTATAATATCAGATCATTTTCTAAATTTAAATTTAATAATAAAACAATATTGTGAACAAAGTGAAGCACAAGTAAAATTTTTCTTTAAAATAGGCATTTATAAGAACGTTACCAATGTTTTCTCTATCGTTGACATTGAATTCCATTGAAGCTGCTATGTGAAATACGCCATCACATCCTTTTACAGCCTCATCAAAGCTTTCTTCTTCTTGCAAATCAGCTCGGAACAATCTCAATCGGTCACTGCCCGTCCATAACGACAGCAGGTGCTGTAACTTTTCTGTCACATAATTTAAGAGTTAAAGCAATAGGTACTTGTTCAATTGTAGTGATGGAACTATGCGCATTTTAATAGAGATCTGTGCTTTTATTGACTATTTTAAAAATATCTCACCTACTATTGTATACATTATCTAAATGTCCCCATTGATCAGTTTTAAATTTAACCCTGCTGAAATGATTGAATCATACATAAATTATTTTTTTTAATTATTATATTGAAGCCTTCGATCGCAAGTTATATGTTTCACTACTTTTAATTAGATTTGATAATAATTTTTTTAGTCCCTTTATCTTATTAATGATCATTGAAAAAATACTAACTAAAATAAGATATATAATAAATACATTCAAAACTAATGGAATCTGGTAAGATTAATTGTGTGAGTTTTCATTCCTTTAAAATAAAAATTAAGAAGTTTTAATCACTATGTAATCTTAATTTTACGTGTAACTACAACAACTATGTAAAAAAAAAATTATTTTTAACAAAGATTATGACGAATTAATTATATAATTGAATATCAAATGTATAGATAAATAATTGCTTAGTTATATATATATTTATTATAATTCATAATAAATTGATTATATGATGATTTCAACATATAATTATGGTACAATATAAGTATATTTTTTTTAAAAACTTATAGTACTTACAATTTAACATATATTATATTTTTAATTTATCTATTAGTTATAATAATATAATATAATTTTTTATTTTTAATTACATATTTTTGTGCCCCATTTACCTTTGGTCTTAGCTCTTCTACTGCTTATTTGCATGACCGAAAAAACATATACATATTGGATTTCTCTTTAAAGGTTAAATGACTATGTTATTCCATGGTTATTTAAATGTGTTAAACTTAATGCATGAAAATTTGGGGTGTGTGTGAGTGTGAGCCTTTTGATCGAATTATCTTATTTTGACATTTTTTTTTATACTGCCTCACTTTGCAAATTATTTTTCACAATCCTCTACTTTTAATATAATTTAAAAAAATAAAAAACAAATTGGGATTGAATTCACCCGTGACAAGGGAGATATGAACGAGCTTAATCAAGAGAGAGAAGATAGTGAAAGAGTTAGAAGAGAAGTCAGTGTGTGCTAGCAGGATGGCTAGGAGCCAGAGTTGACTTGAGCTGTAAACCAACTTGATTAGAGTGAATTTAATTTAATTTAAAATTTGATTCGTATTTAAATGAATTAATTTTTTTTTGTTTAGATTTGATTTTGAATTAAATTTTTGTTTAATTTAATCAAATGAATCAAACTAATCATATATCAAATTTAATTCATTTAGGTCATGAACCCAACTCAGGAAAACATTGATTTTATATTCATTTGAAATGATATTATAGACAAATAGTTTGGTGGATCGATTGGTTTATTCAAGAAAAAAGGTTTTGAAGAAAGTTAAACTTTTTAGAAAATAAATTTATTTATAAATTTTTTAAGAAATATTCAAAATTATTTATTTAAAAAAAGGAAATTAAAAATTTCTATAAGTTTCTGTAAGAAGTTATTCATACCTAGCAAAGAGATAGATAAACAATTTTTTATGTTTTGTGAAAAGTATAATTTCTTAGAAAATCTTACTAAAATAATATACTCTATTATTAGTTTCCTAAATATTACACTTCTCACGTATCCTTCTTACAATTAAACCATCTCTTAAGGCAACTTCGGGAATGAACAAGCCCATAAGCATATTACGTCTATTTGCTTACCATTGTTAAAAATAGTTTTCGGGTTTTATGTTTTAAAAATAAAATTTTTTTGTTTAGATAACTGTTTTTGTAATATTTTTTTTAAAACTGTAACTTAAAATATATGTTTTAAAAATATAAAATAATAACTTTAAAATATTTTTAATTTTTTCTAAAACAATGCGAAAATAAGAAGAACGGATTCTTCTTTAATTACATTATTGTAATTAAAAATGTTTTAAGAATAATTTTATCAAACATATTTTATTATATTTATTTTTTAAAAATTATTTAAACCATATTTTACAAAACTGATTAAAAAATAAGAAAAAAATAAATACACCCATTGTTGTTAACCATTTCTGTTCGGAAAAAAAAGGAGAAAGGGAAGACTAAATCTGATCTAAAAAAAAAAATTGATATTAAACACAAATTATGCATTAATAAAAGATTTCCCTTGTGAAATGACACAACAGCAAATTTTATTCAATGTAAATATTGTAATAATTTAACATTTTAAAAGTTTTACAAAACAAAAGAAAGAGTTAGAGAAGTTGCTGCGGGTTGAATCCAGCTCCTGTTTCGAAGCAAATAGACAGACCAGAACATGTCTGAAAACGGCCCGTGGTTTCTGCTTTCGTTTGAGTCCCACAGGAATCTGAAACGATGAAGGTCAAATCAAACTCAACAGCTGTCTGCTGTAAGATGATTTGCCGTCCTTCTTAATTTGTCATCAACTCCAGTTTTCGTACATATACTAACACTAATTATGATAAAATGTTGGTTACACTTCTAATTTTTAAAGTGTATAGATTTATAAAACTATGAATTTTATAATTTACGAGCAAGAATAAATTCAAAATATTTTTAAAAAATTATATATAGTAGAACAATGTTGAATATGTTCTAGAATTTTCTGTTCCTTAACAGTGATTCCTACGGGTTTGACATGTTCAGCTGCCTCATGAAATGGATGTCTCCTCAACTTGGCCCTCCTTAACGTTTCCAGAAAAGTCACTTCTTCTGTTCTTTTCTTTAGTATTTATGATGCATGTGTCAGGCACGCCAAGCAACTAGTTGATTAAAAAAAAAAAAACTTAAATGTTTAACAAAATTTAATTCCATGTTTTCAGTCAAAGTTAGAATGAAAAGAATTACTCTAGCTAGACGAATCATTCATCTGAAGTTTCTTGAATGTAGCCAATTATTTAAGGACTTTTTCAAAACCTTTTCCTCCTTTTAACATAAATATTGAATATTTTTCATTAATTCTTCTATGTTACCAATCCAACGTTTTCAGTAGCTCATGTAGTCACACATCACAGGACTGCAAGTTTAAATCACTTTATTTTTTTGTTTTTATTTTCTATAATTAATAGATATCTGAATATTTATTTTAATAATATTTTTTAAAATACTCACTTATAATATATGTAGGTATTTCGATACAATTAAACGAATGATAAATTTTAACAAAAATAAGAATTAATGATTTTATTTACAAAAAAAAAAAAAGAACTTGATAATTATACGTAAGATCGATCAATAAGCAAATCATTTTTTTTTATTGGGGTGAAATACAAACTCTGGTCTGAATTAGACTGGTTATGATCCCAAATTGATCTCTTGTTGACGGTATAAATAAATAAGAAAGAAGGAAAGAAGATGATGGTTACTAACCAGGGTTTCTGAGAGTGGCATGAACGATGTATCCTCTTTGAAGAAGAGCTTCCACAAGCCATGAGCCAATATACCCTGTGGCGCCTGTAACGCAATATTTTGCAGTTGCAGTTTCAGAAGAAGCAGCTTCTTCTCCATTGCTCTGCAACATCCTGGCCGCTCCCTTGCCTCTCTCTTTCCCAAAACAATAAACTAATTAAAATGCACGCTATTCACCTCTTCTTTATAGCCAGCCTATCACTTGGCACAAAGTGTGTTTTTTAAATGATTCTCTTTCTAGCAAAGCAATAGTTGTTAATTATTATATTACTACTTTAACCCCATCGTGAGGCTTATGTTTTACCTGTAAAATACAAGATAAGAATGGCTTTGAAATATTGCTCTTTATCCACCCTACTCTTATGTCATATATATTTATTTGAAGAGACGTGTATGATATATAAGTATAAACTTATTTAATATAGTAATAAGATAATTGATTATATAAATTTTTTTATATTTAATAATATTTTTTAATAATTAAATATAGAGTAATTTAGTATTTTCATTTTTAAAAATTATCAATTTTTTTAATTTTATTATTCAATGTTTTAATTTAGATAAATTAAATTACACTAGTACATATATGTAAATTACTAATAAAACAAATTGACATGATTTAATAAAATTGACATATATATATGTTAAAATATGATATAGAAAATTAGATAGAATTGAAAATTTCTTAATTGAAATAAACTAATTCTGGATCTATAGAAAAATTAGATGCAGAAGATTCCCACCTTACCACCTTAGGTACTTTTTTTTTTCTTTTTCAACTAACAATTTAAAGCGCATAAAAAATCTCTTTTTTTTTTTGGGTGTTAGATGAATATATCCAATTCAATATTTTCAAATCATTTTACATATTGAGATAAATGGCAGTAAAATTTAAACTTTAAACTTTAAAAATTGGTTTGAACAAAGGAAAGATTTTCATTTATGTGATTAAATATACTTCCCTCCTCAATTTTAAAACTTAACATCTTGAAGTTTTAACTTAAATGAAACCATTAATCAAATATTAATTTTATTGGAATTATGTTTTTAATTGTCTTCCTCATTTGCACGAGTTCCATGACAGAAGTGAAACTTCTAGAAACAACAACTGTGTCTATTCCTTTTCCACTCAATCCATATATATTTAGAATTTATTAATTTTCTTATTTCTCAATGTAATCAACAATTGACACAAATCTTTTTGTTTGTTATTCTAGCCATCTCACTCAAGATTAATGATGTTATAGGAATTTTTCGGACATCACAAATTCGGCTGGCCGAGACTCAACCGAAAACAAGTCTAACGGGAGAGGCCCAAACCATCCAAGCAACTAAGGTCGCTTAGAAGAGATATCAGCTTGATGAGTGCGAGCTTAGGACTCCAGCTTGTTAATTGGAACGCATCATCACTACTATCCTCAAGGAGACTTACTGGATGAACATAGCAAGATTAACCAGTACAGCCGTCAGGTCGCTTAATGCAACCTTAGGTCACCAAGCTAGCGAGCTGAGCATATATACGAGAGTCTAATCAGTGGTTGGAAGCATGTATTCCTAACCAACAGATTAGTCACTAAAATCGATACATCAGCCATCTATAATCCGAGACATTAATTGCTAATGCCTAGCATTAAATGCTCGATGCAGCGAAAATAATCATTTTACTATCTCTCAAATTACACTCATACCATTTCCTGCTTTTATAAATAGAAGAAGAAGAAGATCATTGTAACAAAAAAGGTAAGGAAATTGCATGCAGAAACTCTACCATAATAGTAAGAGAACACTGTGACTGTAGCTTCAATTTTAACTCCAAACCACATAAAGAACATGCCATTCAATAGTGAATACAAATCACCGTGAATGTAGGGGCCAAACTGGCCTTAGATGAATCACGATAAAATTCTGTGTTCGTTGTCCTTCCTCCTCCTCCTCCTCCTCTTCCTCTTCATTTTCCTATTTTCACTTGCATTATATTCCTGTAGTTTGGGGTGTTGCCGAACTATTCTTGTTGATTAAAATTTGGATCCACTGAACCAGATTTTATCGTTAACATCTTGGTGCTAGAAGAAGGGCCCTCGCAACTGCATTCTCATTTTATTTGATCTCCAGTTAAACTGCAATGGCAAGAGGAAGGACTACCAAAAGTTCTTGTGTTGTCTTGGCTAGCCTGATGGTCACGTATAGCAACAAGGAGAAACATTATCGGTCGAAGGCTCAGCCTTCCCTATGGTGGGTATCTCAACTGCCCCAATAATGGGTGCTGTCGTCAGTATGACACCATTCACTTTCCATCAACTTATTGCCCTTGACACTAGTGGAGTTCAAGCATGGTTTCAGCGTTAGGAAGTGCTTGAAAATACTGTGAGGGAGCTAGTCGATATGATGAAAACAATGGCTCAAGCATAAGCCCAAGGTACATAGAAGCAATTAGAGGTTATCACACCTAGAGGGGGACCCCAATAGCCTGAGGCCTAACAAGAGAAAATGGTTAGAGAGAAGCATCAATGAGCTGGTTCTATCCACTCATCCAACTCACAGTCAAGATTTGAAGTTCATTGGGTTTATAAGGGTGAGCAAGAGGATGACTGGCAACGTCAGAGCTCTCATAGAGAAAGGAGTTCAAGCAAGACTAACTGTAATTGTAGATTAGATCGCCGTTCCCTGGACCATAAGCACGACGGAAGGTGCAAAACTTTGGATCACCACTACCACGATCAAGAGGGTAGTAAGGATCATCGAAGCACAAGTCGTCGATTAGAGACTCCAAACCCAACGATCAAAAAGTTGCTAAAGAGGGCCTGGCAACTGGAAAAGAGACTCGCAGCTCATAATAGTCAAGACCATTATGAGGAAAGGTCACCATTCACCCAGAAAATTGAAATCAAGCTTCCTCCTCGAAGATTTAAAATACCTAACATCCTATTATACAACAGGGACAGTGACCCATACAACCATATGGATGCATTAAATGTCCAAATAGACCTCCAGACCACCAATCCATTAGTAAAGTGCCATGTCTTCCCTGCCACACTTGGGGAGATTCCTCGTACGTGGCTTAGGAGCCTACTTGCTCATAGTATCCACAGTTAGGAGGAATGCAAGCAAGATTCCTTACTAGGATAAGGCACTAAAAAGGTAGCTCGTGCCATCTTGCCACCTCACGACTATCTTTCAATGAAAAGATGAGTCCTTGAAAGATTATATCGCCTAGTTCAGACATGAGGTAAGTAATGTTAAAAACCTCTCAGACAAAAGCATCCTCATGGCCATTTTAGCTGGGCTCTGCAAGGATGGAAAATTAGGTGGAAGAAAACTTTCAGTCTGAAGAAGCCCAACAAAAAAGATGAATCAGGTGACTCCAACCAGAGCAAGAAAAGGGGTAACAATGGGAACAATAGAGGTAACTAAAAAGATAGACCGAATAGTCAGGCCATGAAAAAAGTCAGGGGTAAGCGACCTCAGTGCCAAGGTCACTATGATAGTTACAATATCCTGTCAGACACCCCAGATTGAATCTTCATGATGGAAAGGGACAATGAGGACTTTGGAAGACCCAGGCCCATAAAAGCTCCTATTGGATGAAAAGACAGAAACAAGTTTTGTGCCTATTATAATAAGTTTGGGCATAATACTTCAGATTGCTAGGCACTTAAAGACGCTATTGAAGACCTCATCAGGAGAGGTTGCTTAAGGGATTATGTGGTGTGACCCTTGGGACAATGACCTCCCCAGCCTCAACAACCACTTTAGCACCAGTACTAACGGACTCCCAAGTATAACGGGACACCCTCAGTAAGGACTATATTCACCATTCATGGTGGATCGCATATCACAAGAGCTTCAAGGAGGTCCCACGAGCGATATGTCCGGGAGGTGAGACATATCCTGCTCGCAAGATGGGATGAGGTTGGTGGACTAGCCAAGAAAGCTAGGAAGGGCTCCGACTACATCACATTCATCAGAGAGGACGCTCGAGGAGTGCATTTTTTGTACAATGATGCTGTGGTCATCCGAGCCAAGATTAGCAATACAGAAGTGCAGAGAATCATGGTGGATACAGGTAGTACGATGAACATGATGTGCTTGCAATGCTACGATCAAATGGACATAAGCCTCAATGAGCTCAAGCCTTCTCCAGAACCTCTCTTTGGCTTCATGGGAGATGCAATGGTCCTGGCGCAGCAAATTAGACTTCCTATCACCCTCAGAGATTGAGGCTATTAAGCCACTACCTTGGTTAACTTCTTGATTATCAACTCTTCGTCAGCAAATAATGTGGTATTAAGGCAACCAACAATGAATGACCTAGATATGGCCATATCGCCCAAAATGCTTACTATCAAATTCCTAACCCCAAATGGAGTTGGATGAGTGTGAGGAGAGCAAGATGTGGCCTGACGACATTATAAGGACGAAGTCAAATGGGGGAAAGGAGAAGAAAGATTGATGTGGTTTCAGGAGGTGAACCCCGACCTGTGACCTTGACTAGCATAAGTTAAGACTTAGACTCTCGCGAGGTAGATGCTAAAAAAGTGATGGGCCCAATAAAAGAACTAGAAGATGTTTGGGTCGGTGAGGTAGATCCAGAGAGATTCCTTAACTTAGGTAAGAATCTATCTCTAGGCATGAAGATGGAGCTAATGAAATTCCTCAGAGAAAATCTCAATGTCTTTGCCTAAAATCACGAGGACATGGTTGGGATTGATCCAAAGGTCATGTCACATAGATTGAACATCGATCCCTGCCGTAAGCCAGTTAGCCAGAAGTGAAGGCCAATGACCACCGAATAGTATAAGGCTCTAAAAGAGGAGGTGGATAAACTGTTAACGAACAAGTTTATCCACGAAGCTCATTATCCCACCTGGGTAGCTAATCCTATTCTCATAAAGAAGAAAAATGGGAAGTGAAGGATTTACATTAACTTCATTGACCTTAATAAGGCATACCCAAAAGATAGCTTCCTCCTACCGAGGATGGATCAGCTCATGGATGTGACAGTAGGACATGAACTCCTTAGCTTTATGGATGTGTACTCAAGATACAATCAGATTCCTATGGCCCAACAGGATGAAGAGCACACCTTTATTCATCATCAATCATGGATTATACTACTATAAAGTGATGCCTTTTGAGTTAAAGAATACCGGGGTGACTTACCAGTGATTGATAAACATGATGTTCAAGGATCAAATTGGAAAAATGATGGAAGTGTACATGGACGATATGTTGGTAAAGTCTGGACAAGTCGCTAACCATGTCCGTAACCTGGGGGAAATGTTCCAAATTTTGAGAAAGTATCATATGAAGCTGAATCCACATAAATACACGTTCGGGGTCGCTTCTGGAAAGTTCCTCAGTTTCATGGTGAATAGCAAAGGGATAGAGGCCAATCCTTAAAAAATCAAAGCTTTTATTGACATAAGATCCCCTGCTGGGCCTAAAGATGTACAAAGCCTCAACGGGCAAGTCGCAGTGCTGAACAGGTTTATCTCCAAAGCAACTGATAAATGTGTCCCTTTCTTTGATGTCTTGAATAAGGCAAAGAAGTTTGAATGGATGTAGTAATACGAGGGCACCTTCCAACAGCTTAAACAGTATCTTGGGAGGGCTCCCCTTCTATCAAAGCCAAAAGAGGGTGAGAAGTTAATTATCTCTCTGGGAGATTCCCAACATGCCCTCAGCATGGCCATAATGTGAAAAGAAGGAGGAGCTCAGTTTCTTATTTACTACGTAAGTAAAAGACTACTGGACGCAGAGATAATGTATTCGCCCATGCAGAAACTTGCCTATTACCTTGTAATTGCCTCAGGAAAGCTACGACCCTATTTCCAAGCACACAACATTGAAGTGCTGACACAGTTCCCTTTCAAACAAGTCCTTTAGAAGATGGATGTCTCAGGACACTTCCTCAAATGGGTGATTGAACTAGCTTAGTTCAAGATTGAATATAAGCCTAGGCCAGTAATTAAAGGGCAGGCTCTAGCGGATTTCATAGTAGAATTTATTGGCTCCATGTAGGAGGAAATAAAGACACCAAAATCTCCAAATTCGGAACTCTACGTCAACAGGTCATTTAGCAAACAAAAGGCTAGGGTAGGGGTGCTCCTCATCAGCCCAAAAGGGCACAAAGTTTTTTGTGTGCTAAGGTTCAATTTTCAAGCCACAAACAATGAGGCCAACTATGAAGCCTTGTTAGTCAGACTATGACTGGCCAAGGAGGTGAGAGCTGAGAGGATAAAGATCTTTAGTAATTTTCAACTCGTTTTTGCCATGTGCAAGAAGAATACCAAACTTAGAGGTAAAAAATGACCATTTACTTGCAAAAAGTCCAGGAATAGTTAAGTTCGTCTCAGCACTACGAGGTCAACCAAATACCGCGGGCCTAGAATGTACATGTCGATGCTTTGGCTCATTTTGCCATGACTAAGGATGCTGATTTCCTGGAGGTGATCCCGGTGGAGTTCCTCCCATCCCTGAGCATAGAACATAAGGATGTCATGATGATAATTGCTAAGGTGTCGCGATCTTGGATGAATTCGATCTTTGATTATCTACAAGATGGAAAACTGCCAAAGGATAAGCTTGAGGCCTAAAGGTTACAAGTTTGAGTAGCCAGATATTGCATCCACGATAATGTACTATACAAAAAAGGGTTCTCAACCATAGTTCTAAGATGCATTGACGGCCTTGATTATGACACTGTCTTGGAAGAAATCTATGCCAGCCATTATGAAAATCATGTTGAGGGGCTGTCTCTAGTCCAAAAGGCTCTCTAGCAAGGGTTTTACTAGCCCTCGATGAAACAGGATGTGATCAAGCTCGTTAGGAGGTGTGATAAGTGCCAGAGATTCACAAAGATCCTATGAGCCCCGCCAGCCTACCTGTGGCAAATGGTAAGGTCGTGGCCCTTTGTGATCTAGGGCATGGACTTAATAGGATCGTCCCTACTGTTCATAGAAATTGTAAACATGTAGTGGTAGTTGTAGATTATTTTACCAAATTGGCGGAGGTGAGGGAGCTTGCGGAGATTACTGCTACAAAGATCAAAAAAATTGTATGGGATAATATCATTTCTAGATTTGGGTCCCTCAATAGATTGTAACTGACAATGGGACTCAATTTAATAGCAAGCAGTTCCTCAAGTTCTGCGATAATCTTAAGATTGTAAAAAGCTTCTCCACTATAGATGATCTACGAGCCAACGGGCAAGTAGAAGCCATCAACAAGATAATCAAACATATCTTGAAGACGAAATTGGAGGCTAAAAAGGGAGTATGAGCAAATGAATTACCAAAAATGCTCTAGGCTTACAAGACTACAACCTATAGCGCTACTAGAAAAACTCCCTTCTTGATGGCATATGGATTCAGAGTAATGATCCCAGTGGAACTTAAGGTCATATCACAACGAAGGATTCACTTTTGATCCGGAGACTAACAACCAACTGCTCACAATGAATCTGGACCTCATAGAAGAGACAAAGGAGAGAGCTCGCCTCAGGATCGCAACCTACCAATAGCAGGTCACGTAGTATTACAATCCAAGGGTTTGAGCTCAAAGTTATAAACCCGATGATCTCATTCTACACTTAATCCTCCTTAGCACTTGCAAGGCCAACGAGGAGACCTTAGGGGCTAACTAGGAAGGCACGTACCTCGTTAAGAAAGTCATTGGTCATAGGGCTCATTATCTGGTAGATATGGATAGAAAAGAATTTCCTCAAGCTTGGAATGCTGATCATCTTCGCTTGTATTACCCATAAAAGTCTAAATTTTGTAAATTACTCAAATTTATGAAACACACGTAAGTGTTCCCCTGAATTTTTATGTATATTTGATTGTTTCTAAATAAAATTGCAACAATGTCTTGTGTGAAAAGCAAACGATGTATGGGATAGAAAGTTAACTAGATCACCATTCATTGAGCCCTCATTCTTGCAAAATTCTACAAAGTCGTGCTTATGGAGCAGCCAATTATGGAATAAAAAAAGGGGCAAACAAGAATATTGTAGAAATTCATTTAAAGAAGTGGAGTCTGTACAAAGCCTCAGAAATAAATACCAAGATTTACAAAAGTCCTAGCTTAAGGGGTTGGGCCCACAGTAGCAGAGCCTTCATGAGGTGAAGAACCAGCAAGAAGAGCAGCAGGGTCATCTATCATTTAATCTGCAGCAGCCTTCATGATTCATGAGCAGCTCTCCTCTCGAGTAATATTCATAGCAAGATGAGCTTTAACCATAGATTCTGCACTCTTTTTGGAAAAGTAGACTTTGGCTGCCCTCTTCTTGTAGTGCTCCATAGCTACAAGGGCCTCTTCATTAAAGAAGGAAAAATCCAGCTCAAGATGATGCTGCTTTAAGCTGAAAAGGAAGGTGGAGCAAATCTTAGACTCTGCCTTTTCTACTGCTTCCGTGACTAGAGAGGTAGTCTCTACCTTGACCTTAGCAAGCTCCTCATCCTTGAGAGTAGCATCCCTCTTAGCCGCTTCTAACTCTTTTAAGGTGACCTCAACTCGCTGCTATGCCGATCTAGCTTGCTTCTCCATGATTTGAGTCTATTATGTTGCCCGTTTAGCTTGTTCATGAGTGATATCCAGATCTATCCTTGCTTTTGCCAACTCTTTGGTTGTGATGCCAGGGTTCAACACAATAACCTCATGGTTTGCCGTTTCACGAGATAGGGTGACCTCAGTATTCTCGAGCTTTTCCTTTAACTCTAGCACCTTGGTAGTGATTACGGCCAACTCGTCCATGAATTCTGCCTTCTCCTCATCCCAAACCTGGAGCTCCTCATCTATTTTCATCATTATAAGCATGTTCTAAAGAACTGAACAACCAAGTTAGTTTACAAAGGAAGACATGAAGAACTAGGGTAAAGAGACCCCACTTACCAACAGACTATGATGGGACGCATAGCCCACCAATCCTTTGATGGGGAAATTCTTTGATTCCAACACTGAAATTCTGTCGTGAGAACCCATGATCGAATCAATACTATCTATGAAGACGTTACGATACTCTTCAGTCTTGGAGCTAGGCCTAATAGATTGCTCTATGACCTTAACCTCAGGTGTAGCTCATTTACAAGCAGCCACTTTCTTCTTTCTCTTATCCATCTTGCATTTTTTGACAAGGGGCTCAGAGGGGGTGGCAACTCTGGTCACAGTGATCACCTTGGGCTGTGAGGTGGGAATCGGCTCCTGGGAAGGAGCTATTGCTTGGGCCAAAGTTTGAACCTTGACAGCAAGAGTTGTGCTAGTGTCGAGAACCAATGAAGTCCCCTCCTTATCAAAGCTGGGTGGCGGCGTCATAAGAGTGAGCTTTATGATGCCCTCGTATTTGTTGAAATTTTTTGAGCCAACCTCATGCACTTGACAAATTCTTATCTCTGTGGTAAGCTCTATACCTAGAGCTAGGACGAGCCCATAGGAGCAAAGGAGGGGTTCATCAAATTGTGAGGTGTTCTCAATGATGTCTATGATCGCAAGCTTGTCCAACACTTCAAGTTCCTCACCCTCGAGAGTTGGGTGCTTATTGGTCCCATCTACAAAAAGAGGCACAAATCAGAACTGGAGAAATAAAAATGAATAAATCATTAAACCCACATGACTTCAGCTTGCTCACTAGGAAAAACTAAAGTTTTAAAGGTTGCATAAGGATGGACATGAAATGTAAAACTAGTGGGTTTTATAAATCCCTACGTTGGACTTCCCTTTTGTATCTTCATGTGATAGGATCCTCTTGTGCTCAGTTGGTCAAGCTGAAAGGTAATAGATCCCATCTGACAAGATCGTTCTCCTAACGTTATAAAGGTAGCACAGAACCTTGGCCAATGATAGCAGGGGGCCGTTCTTCAAGTATACTAGTGTCGAGAAGGTGAGTTGGGCATAAGAATTGGGAGAGAGTTGGAATGGGCTAAGCTTCACTTTATTCCAGAAGTTGATAATAAATGGTTACATAGAAAACCTAAGTCCCACAGCAAAGTGCGAGGAGCTAATAGTAATGAACCCCTAAGGTGGATAAGGAGCATGATTTTCTTGTGCAGGCATAATGATGCAACATCCCTGAGGGAACTGATATGTCCATACCACAGTCTAGAGATCCTAATAGCAGACAGATGAAATGTACAAGCTGAATACTTGTCGATTGAAAGGTTGTTGACTTATAGCAACCTTCTGGCCCCCCGCGGGGTTAGAATGACGATAAAGTCCCTCGCTATCTCACCACTCCGCAAGTCATTTCATCAAGGTGTCACACCACCTCCATGCTTTGAGTTGAAGAGTCGAGTTCATCATTTTCATTCCTAATTTGGTGATGATGATGTCCATGACCTACTCTCATCTACACAAAGAAAAAAGAATTGGTCAGGAGCAGCAAGCGGACCCTACCCAAAGGACTAAAGCTGATAGCTTCTTATGTGACAGGCCATGTACACCTCAGCTCACCATGTCTAAAGACCTAGACTCCAGCGAATGAAGAAGATTCAGCAATTGAGCCAGAAAATCCAGAAAACAAACACAAGGCTCAAAGTGGTAATAAAAAACCTTAGAGTCTACTAGTGAATCAGACCGAGCAAAAACAAAATCCATAAACAAATAATTTTAGCTAGGATTTTAGATCTTTAGCTAAGAACGGACAAGTCTCATGCAACCAATAAAAGAGAAAAACCCAGAAATTACAAGGATAAAGAAGACTCACCATGGCTAATTAAAGCATAAGGTTCGAAATGAATATGGAAGAGTTTCTAGTGAACAGGACCCGAACAACAACTAGAAGGCCAAAGCAGCGCCGACAGCAATGAAGAGTAGTTACAAGAACTAGTAAAGGACAAACAAGAAGAGCTTTGGGAGCTTCAGTTTCAAATGGCAGTGTGAGAGGGAGAAGAGTGTCCCCTCAGTTCATATGACGAATGTCGCCACCGTTAGATCTGGGAACCCATTAGCTACCTATGATTTAACAGTTCAGCATATGCCAGCAATAGACTAACAACAACACACCACGCATGCCTATCAAAGGTAAGAGTAATTATGACAGGCTAGTAGAAGAAACCTAAGAGTTGCAAGCAAAGCTTGTGGAGGCATGCCAAATGGCTCACAGGATCATAGATCGCAAGTGATGGACTGGAACTCCCAGCTCATGCTGTGTCTAAGAAGTTCTTCGAGCACCAAACTCTTACGTGAGCTACGTCCAAGAAGTGCTAACTGTGTACCAATCTCTTGCATGACCATGTCCAAGAAGTGCTAATTGTGTACTAATCTCTTGCACGACCATGTCTAAGAAGTGCCTTGAGTATCAAACTCTTATGCAAACAATACCAAAATCCCGCATCCAAAAAGTGCTAACCACGCATCAAACTCTTGCATGAGTCGTGTCTAAGAAGTGCCTCGAGCACCAAACTCTTGTGTGGATAATGTTGAAGACCCTGTGTTCAAGAAGTGCTTTACGCACCAAACTCTTACACGGATAATATGAAGATATCACATCCAAGAAGTGTCTCAAGTACCAAAATCTTGTGTGGGCTAAGGCACATCAGTGTAGTCTATCAAAACTTCACGTCTAAAAAGTGCTCAAACCAAAGCACACCTAAATGATCTACAAGGGAACCCCGTCTCATGCTAGCAAAAGCACTCAAGCACCCTAGTGCTCAGATTTGTCGCCAACCAAGATGAGCTAACATGATCGATTGGTCATTCGACATAGCATATATCCTTTAAGTCATGATTTATGAGCTTAAGCCTATTTACATGTATATGAATTTTATCTGCATTGTTTGAGGTCAATTAACCCTTCGAACGCTCATTTTGTCTAACAATTATCAAGTTTGCAGGAATTACCCATGTTATCATCTGCAACCTAAAAATATCCAAAGCGATGTGCATAGGGAAAAGCAAATATTATTCAAAAGTTTCGTTATAGAACCTCTTCCAACGAGACAAAGTTTATAAAAAGATACAAAGCATAGGAACTGGAATAAACCAGCAATTATGATACACCAGTAAACTACAACTCTCAGTCTATAAAACGAACTGAGAGTTAGGGGACTTATGGGAATTTTTTGGACATCACAAATTAGGCTGGCCAAGGCCTAACCAGAGACAAGTCCAACCAGAAGAGATCCAGACCATCCAAGCAACTAAGGTCGCTCATAAGAGATATCAGCTCAGCAGGCATGAGCTCAGGACTCCAACTTGCTAATCGGAGCACGTCATCACTACTGTCCTCGAGGAGACTTACTGGATGAACGTAGCGAGATCAACCAGCACGGTCATTAGGTCACTTAATGCAATCTCAACTCACCAAGCTAGCGAGCTGAGCATATGTATGGGGGTCCAGTTAACGACTGGAAGCACACATTTCCAACCGACAGATCAGCCACTAAAATTGACACATCAACCATCTACAGTCTGAAAATAATTTGCCTAGCATTAAATGCCCGATGCAGTGAAACTAATTATTTTGCTATCTCTCAAATTACACTTGTATCCTTTCCCACTTCTATAAATAGAAGAAGAAGATCATTGTAACAAAAAGGTAAGGAAATTGCATGCAGAAACTCTGCCATAACAGTGAGAGAATACTGTGATTGTAGCTCCGATTGTAACTCCGAACCACACGGAGAAAATGCCGTTCAATAGTGAATACAAATCATTATGGACATAGGGGCCAAATTGACTTTAGCCGAACCATAATAAAATTCTATGTTCATTGTCCTTCCTCCTCCTCTTCCTCTTCATTATCCCGTTTTCACTTGCATTATATTCCTGCAGTTTGGGATGTTGCTGAATTATTTCTATTGACTAAAATTTGGATCTACTGAACCAGATTTCACAGTCAACAAATGAGTTATCATTGACACTATCCAAGCAATAGAAGTCATCCTTTTAATTATTTTAATCATTTACAAAATGGAAAATAATCAAAAGAAAAATTATTTATGACATCATAACTATAAGTAATTTAGAAGAGTATCAACCAATTAAATGATAAAAAAACCAACTAATTCAAATTAGGAAACTATATATTTCTTAATATCACTGATTTATTAAATTTGTCAAAAAATTGTACCATTGTAAAAAAAAAAAGGAGTTCCATTAATTTTTTTTTCAATTTATCATTGGAATTCTATATGAAGAATTCACCGTTTTTGCCATTGTTGCAAACTATGGAAAGTTGCAAGAGTTGGTGATCCGGTGACAAGAAAGCTATATATTAATTTACACAACATGGTCAAACTTGTGAAGGTTTCATTATAAATATCATTTGGCCTGATAGTTTCATTTAAGTTAAAATTTTAAAAGGATCAAATGTTGAATTTTGAAAATTAGAAAATAAACTGACATTAAGTTATTATTCAAAGAAGTATAGTGCATTTTATCCAAAAATATATACTGTAAGTTTAATTTTAGAAAAAAAAAAGTTGTTTTTTATGAACGATCATAAGAATTTTTTTTTTAAAATACTGTTAACGGCTGAAAACCTAAAATGTTTGCTTGATATTTTTATTTCAATAAAATTATTGATATGTTTATATTCGCATAATTTTTTTATACATTAAAAACTGAGGGATTTAAATTTAAGGACTTTGGCACAGTATTTTTATCCTTCATCACTAAATCGGTTTGATAATTTATGTCATAGACATGAAAATGCAATAGAAATGCTACTGCTTTTATTTTATTTAGGGGTGGAGATTATGGTATCTAGCTTGAAGACATGGCCGTTTAAGTATTTCCATGCATGGCTGCCAAATGTTTATAACTTACTGCATCCATCAGGCTAAATTCAGGATTATAAATAAATTATAATAATAGCTGACATCCAAAATTTTGTGAAACATACTCATCTGAATAATTGTGGTTTATGATTGATAAAATAAGATTTATGCCAAATTTGGTCTCTGAATTGAGGTAGTGATCAAGGACTAATATATATATATATATATATATATATATATATATATTAAAATGGAGGAAAATATTTGGCATCTAAAATGTCAATTTTGGATGACAATGAAGACATTAAACTAATATTTGAAGTGTTAAGTATCTTGTTGAAGATTTCAAAAGTTTATTTATTTATTTTCATAAACAGTTGGGCATAATTAATTCAGGCAGTTGATCAGATAACAACAATTAATTTTGTACTTAATTTCGCACAAAGTAGTTAGTAGTTGTGTTTTATAAAATCAATTACTTTAATTTGGTTTTTCAAGTTATTATTAATCAGTTTCTCTCATATACAATCAAGTTAAATCAGTCAAGTTATTTCTAGAAAATTTTCTACAAATTCTAATTATATTGTCTCTTGAGCCATCAAATATAACAATACAACGGAGAAAACATCAAAAAATATTTGTATGAATCCACAAATTAATAAAAGAGTGTTTCTTCAAATTTTTCATTGTCCCATGTTTTTTGGTTCTAATTTCTTCTTCTTGTATTTGTGGTTGTCAATGCTAATGTGACTTGGTTTACACCTTTGTTTTTCTTCACAGGTATTTAATTAATGTTTGGTAGGAAGGAAATAAGAAAAGAAAGCTCAGTGTATTAAATGAGAAATGCTTTGGACACAATTTGTATTTACAATTATTTTTGCAATGACAAAAAATTAATTATAAAATCTGAATCATACTGATTCCGATTTCATTTATTTTAAAATTGATGAAAACACTTCATCAAGTCAGATTATAACATATGTAAAATAATATAAATTAATTGTGAATACTAATAAAACACATGTAATATTTATATAAACAACATTCAATATAAATTTGAAAAAGAAAAGAAAAATGATTTCTTGGGTCTACATAGAAAGAGGTTTGTATTAAAATACAAAGTGAGTTGTAGGTTGAGCACGAGCAGGGATTTTTTTAAGTATTGACCCTTTGATGGTGGTACAAAATCCAGATCCATTAGCAACGTCAAAATTAAGTGAGTTGAGATTCCAATTGCCACTTAACACAAATATCTGCCTTCGGACTTAATTTCCCCGCGACTGTTGCCTTGTTACTTCTCGCAAACCATTCACGCATATGATTTGTACGTTTACTGGTTGTATCTTGTAACTCTCCTCCTCGGAAGGATTCATCGGGCAAATGGGAGTCAATGAAGGGATAATTTACACACATAACAAACTCAGTCACAGATAATAGAAATGGTCTATCAAGTGTATTTCAACACTTAAATCAATTCTCAAATAAAGTTTTGATAAGTGTAGAAGAGATAATTTGAAGAGAAAATATCTGATCATTTATATAAGTGATGACTGTGCAAATTGTTATGTCTTTAAATAAATGATTAGTGACCACGTATCTCTGATGTATTGAGAGTATGAGTAAGATTTTTATTTGGTGATTGATGTACTTACATTATTTGTAGATGTTTTGGGTCATATCAATTGTTGTGTAATAGTTAGAGGATTGATTTGCTTAGATTTTTTTCCCTTTTTTTTTTCTTTACGGTTGAGTTCATGTCCCAATCCGATCGACCTAATGTTAATGGTTGTTGAATTTGAGCCTAGACCTTTGTCCTTGTCTAGCAACTGTTTTCTTGCTCAACTTGGATTGCTCATCCTATATCCATTGGCCTGTGGCCAAAGGCTACTTTGGACTATGCCATATTTTATGTGAATATATTGTGTTTGATGTATTTCTATAAAAAAAAAAAAAAGGCTTGAAATTGGAGAAAAAAATTAGAAAGGCTGATATAAAATTTGCTAAGAACTTTTACGGAAATGTTTTAATTCTGAAAGGTCAAGTATGAATTTTAAAAAAATAGGAAAATGAAAGAAAAAATTTGTAATTTTCCAAACTTCAGCCACTAAGGAGCAATAAGGCTTCACCCCTAGTAAAAAAATGTTATGAATAAAGGGGTAGTTTCATGGGAAACTCAACTTATAAGGAGTCGGAGTGTTTTTATCTTTGAATTATTTTTTTTTCATTGAGATTTTTTTTAATTTTACTTGTTTGCTTTGAGAAGAAGCAAACAAAATTGCCAAATTTCATTGCCAATCAAAGAAGGTGTTAAGGGTGGCAATTTTTTACACGATAGAATAATCTAATAGAAACATAAGACGTTTGACACAAATTTTGATTAAGTTATACGGGTATAGGTTGTAATCAAGTTAACCCATTTAAAAAGAATAATGAATGAGTCAGGTTGAGGTTGGCCCAAAACTAAATAGATTGACATGCGAACTTTTAAGAATTTAGACTAAAATTTTAAAAATATGATTTGTAAAATAATTAATGACTAAATTATAAATAATTATATTATAATAAAAATAAAATTAAAATTTTAATAAAATGACAATAAAATTTCAAAGTATTTAATTAGTAGTTAAAATATTTGTAGTGAAATATAACAAATAATTAAATTTGATAAGTAGATTTATAATATTAATTTTATTAATTAAAATTATTAAACATGTTGATTCATGTCAACACATTTAATAAATAGGTTGATTCAACATAATATATTTATTATTTAGGTCAGATTAAAGTTGAACTTATTTAGATTGTTACTATTCTTTGACATAACACAAATTCAATACGGGAATCTGAATTGTCACTAATAAGAGTGGTTTCAACTTGTTGAAATTGTCAGCATGGACCAAGTAAAGATCATTGCCTTCTTCACTTGAGCTTGGTTATTAAGGGATATTCATTTTAGTGTGTGACAAATCACAAGAGATTTTTACATCTAAAATTGTTGACTACTTAACAAAAATCTAATGAAGAATTGTTTAATATAGTTGAAATATTTGTGTCAAAACATCATATATTAATATGTAGGTGAAGGCTACGGTTTCCTTAGAAGGCTAGGGGTTTTGGAGCCCAGGGTAAGTGGTATCTTTTTGTGGTGACACGTGAACTTGAGTATTGAGTGTGTATTATTTAAATGGTATTAGATAAAGAATAATAAATTGCAAAACTACTTCCAAAACAACAAATCTAAAATAGATGCTAGGAAAATTTTTATCTGGTGAGTTTTCGGTTCTGTTCATCGTCTTATGAGAGCAAGATTACTTTAGCATCACTTCTGCAATGAGCCACGAGGTGATCTAGGGCAAACCTTTATTTATTTTTTGATCCAAGAGATTTCTTTCCCTTTCACTCAGAGATTTGATATCCCTTTAAGTTCTTACTTCCACTTTGTGGTGGATAACCTTCTTTATAACTAGCAATTGGTGGAACTCCTTCAATAAAGTCTGAATCAACAAACACAATTCATATCTCTTAAAGATATTGTGTAAATAAAGAATAACGCATATTATTTTATGGAAATACCTGCAGTTTGTTGAGAGATCCCCATTAACAATTCTAATCATTTTATAGTGATAGTACCCGTTGATGAGAATAATTCATTTTTAATGATAAAAGAAGCATGAGGAGACAAGGAATTTAAGCCAGCCGTGGTGACATGGACCCTATTACAAACTTGTTGATTTGTTAGGGATAATTTGTAACTTGTTGCTCTTCGACTCCTTAATTCTATTTATCCCTGCCAATTAAAAATTGTTTTCCATAATCAATGGATTAGATCTATCAACTTTGATCTCATTGATCATGAGTTTGCCAAGCCAGCAGAAAAACATTGCCAAACGTCCATTGCTGGTCATTAATAGAGTATAATAATTCGCAAGTACATCTAATTTAGGAGACACTAGAGGTAAAGAATAATGCAGAACAAAATCCCGTGCGACGTAAGGTCTGAAACATAATGGCCTCATAAGCAAAAATCAGAGTTGTATGGAACAATAAAAAAAAAAACCTTCAACAGCTTTGTATAATAGTCTGGGAGATACCGCTAGAAGGTTATATTATTACAAAAAATTGATCATATAAAACCCAAATTAGGTTAGAACTCCAAGTAGCAATCAACCAAAATAAAGGTTGCAAGCAAACAAATCTTAAAAAGGAGTCAGAGCATGATTAGTTCACAAGTTGAACACCATACGTCCAAGACATTATGTCTGTATCCGAGTTATGAAACATAAGAGAATTAACATTATATATGTTTCAAATTGAACTTCGGCCAAGTTTTGTCAATCCAAATCAAATTATGTTTCAAGAGGACTAAGACTTAACCTTGTCTAGGTTCTTCCTTCGGCATCAACAAGGATGAGTGTTGTTTTTGGCTTAGATGAACTTTGTGCAAGAAACTCTAGAATACAACATTACAAAACAATATATAAACATATCTAAACAATTATTAGGACTAGATTTGTATATCTTGACATAAGTTCGAGAAAAATAAAATGGCAGGTGACTTTAAGTTAAAGTAAAAGAAAAATGGTATATTTTTTCACTTGTATATCTTGCTATCAAAAAAGGATTTATTTGATTGAACTCAACTCTTCTAAAGTTAAACTAGGGTGATGATCAAGAGTTTATGACACAAATGATATTTGATGTTTCTTAAAGATTTTA